>PVIW01003305.1:0-174020 GCA_004026585.1 Noctilio leporinus
TTTTTAGAAAGAGGGGAAGGGAGAGAGGCAGAGAGGGAGAGAGACATCAATGTATGGTTGCTTTTCACCTGCCTCCAGCCACAGATCTGACTGGAGACCTGGCTTGCAACCTGGTTATGTGCCCTGGCTGGGGAATCGAACCTGCAACCTTTGGGTTCGCAGGCCGGCACCTTACCCACTGTGCTACCAGCCAGGGCCCAGATTACTTAACTTTTTATGCCTCAATTGCTTTATCTATATAATGGGAATGTGTCTTGAAGTTAATAACACATCTCACAGGTTTGTTTTGGAGAGGTAATGTTTTAAATATGTGTAGTGCCTAGAACAGTGCTTGAAATATAGAAATTGCCATATAAACACGACTTATTATAGTCACTCCGAAGGATTTTTCTTTCACGTCAACTGAGTGAGCTTCTGTACATTCATTCTTAAAGACAGATCTCGTATCACTGCCCCCATAAAATTTTTAGTTACTTTTCCAGGAACATGTCTTTTCTCTTTCAGCAATCCCTGCTGAAAGCAATACCTGCACTTTTTGTATAAAGGAGAATCTTTTCCTTATTAATTACTTGGTTATCTTAAAATATAGTTCATGAAGGAAAGGAAGAATACATGTATTTGGCCCTGGCTGGTGGCTCAGTGAACCCAAGGGTCACTGGTTCGATTCCCCAGCCAGAGCACATAACTAGGTTGCAAGCCAGGTCTCCAGCCAGATCCATAGCTGGAGGCAGGTGAAAGGCAACCATACATTGATGTCTTTCTCCCTCTCTGCCTCTCTACCTTCCCCTCTCTCTAGAAGTAATAAATAAAATCCTAAAAAAAAAAAAAAAAATACATGCATTAACGTTCCTGTTGTAATCTTTTACAATGACTGTATGGTGCCCTAACAATTTCTAAAGGTGATCAGTACAATTACTTTGGACATGATTTTGACCTCATGGAATTTTATGTATTTAATGGGTTTTGTTAATTGCAATCATTATTCTTTATAATATTTAATTGTTTTAGCTTTGGCTGGTAGGATTTATTCAAGGTGCTCCTGAATCCTTTAAGATATCTTCAGAACTCTTATCTAGCATCCTTACTTTCAGGTATAGCAAAATAACTTCCCCCTAGCCTGAAATCACTCACTTTTCTAAGAATCTTTATTTTCCTCAAGCATAAGATGGTATTAGAAATGATATCCTGGGTTCTAGGATAGAAAAGCATTGCTTCTAGTTTCTTTAAGTGGACATAACTGGGATATAAATTTTAGTATACCTGAACAGACATTTCTCTGAGGAGGACATACCAAGGGCTCATAGGCATATGAAAGAATTCCCAACCATCACTAGCCATCAGAGAGATGCAAATTAAAACCACAATGAGATACCACCTCACACCTGTTAGAATGGCCACCATCAACAAATTAACAAACAACAAGTGCTGGGGAGGATGTGGAGAAAAGGGAACCCTGGTGCATTGTTGGTGGGAATGCAGACTGGTGTAGCCACTACGGAAAACAGTATAGAATTTCCTCAAAAAACTAAAAATGGAACTGCTTTTAGACCCAGCAACTCCCCTGCTAGGATTATACCTGAAGAACCCTGAAATGCCAATTCAAGAGAAGCTATGCACCCCTATGTTCATAGCAGTGATATTTTGAATAGCCAAGTGCTGGAAACCGCTTAAATGCCCATCAGTGGATAAATAGATAAAACTTTGTGTACATTTACACAATGGAATACTACGCAGCAGAAAGAAAGAAGAAACTCCTACCTTTCACAACAAAATGGATAGAACTGGAGAGTACTATGCTTAGTGAAATAAGCCAGTCAGTGAAAGACAAATACCATATGATCTCACCCAATACAGGAGACTAATGAACAAAAACTAATAAGCAAAATTGAACCTGAGGCATGGAAACAAGGAACATATTTTCAGTATGCAGAGAGGAGGGGGAGAAAGAGGCAAAGAAGGGGAACAGTTTAGTCAAGGAAGTAGCATGGATGACCCACAGACATGGACAACATGTGGGATTGATGGTGGGGGTGGGGGTGGGGATGGGGCAGGGGAGAGCAGTGAGGGAAAATGGGATACAGCAACAATAAAAATAATTGTGAAATCATATTTATATTTCCAATTTAAATGAATTGCAGCATTTTTATTTAACTGTTTTTGATTTTTAAGATAATATTTTTGTTCTGAAAATCATGGTTCCTAACTACATTAATTCAAGTTTGCGTGTGCTTTAATATTGTATAGTGGTTTCACAAAAGAATGTCCGCAAACTACCAATAATAAAATTAATACATTTTATTAATACTTCTACCTGTATGTGTATATATTTGTTCTGTAGAGTGTTTAATCAAAATTGTGTGTCTTCAAGTCATTTGCAATTATTCATCTACTTGTGATTATGCCATTAATATCATAAAAAACTAGATTAATAGATTTTTAATCAGGTGATATCTCCTTCCCCATTTTTGGTAACCATTGTTTTACTAAATGTACTCTTGAAAATCATATAAATATTTTCATGGTTTGAAACTTAATTCTATAAAAAGTGGTAAACATTGAGAGATGCTTAGTTTCTATCCTTATCCTTCCCCTCATTCTCTAGCTCCCTCGAGTTGTACTATAATTGAAAATATAGGCAAATCTTTTCGTTTCTCTATTTGTGACCCTTTTTACAAAGTTGTATAGCATACTTAAAAAAACAAACCTCTTATTTTCAGATAAATGTTGATTACTTTTATTTGTAAGAAAGCATACAGAGGGGATCCCGTGTATTCTTTATTCAGTTTTCTCCCAGTAAGAACATCTAGTAAAGCCATGGGATGACATGGCAACCAGAATACTGACATTGATACAGAACATTACCATTAACACAAGAATTGGAGTTGTACGTCTATAGCCACACTGACTTTCCTCCTGCCTCTAACCTCTCCTTAAGCCCTAGCAATTACTAATCTGTTCTCTATTTCTATAATTTTGTCAGTTAAAAGTGTTTTATAAATGCAACCATACAGTATATAATCTGTATTATATATTATACAGTATAATCTGTATAATACAGTATTATACACTTTCCATTCAGTGTAATTGTCAGAGATTCATCTAGGTTGGGTGTATCAGTTGTTCAGTTCTTCTTTATTGCTGAGTGATATTCCATGATATGGATGGAGCATATTCAGTGATTTAACCATTCATGTATTGGAGATACTTGGGTTATTTCTGGTGTTGACCATTATAGGTAAACTTTCTCCAATTTAAAAAATTTATTTCATTTCTATGTTAAACTTTTCTTTATTGTTTTAAATGGTACATTCTGTACTTTTTATTCTTGTTTAATCTTCATTTCATTTCTTTCATCTGCCTGTTGCTCAACCATCCTTAAATGCATCAACATTTTTTTTGATATGTATATATATTTTTATTGTTGTTGTATTACATCCATCCCCCTCCCTGCAACCCCTTTCCCCCTGGCCACTGAAGACCTATTCACTGTATCAACATTTTTGATGTTTTAAAATTTAGATTTATATTTTATTTAACAGCTTTTATAATTTTCTTTAGTTTTTTGGTAAAACTAACTTTTTTGAATTTTTGAATCAAATTTTTGAAAAAACTTTTTTGAATTTTCTGTAGTTATATTTGTTTGATTTGATGTGACTTTATTTTTATAATTATATATTTTATTTATCATTGTTTACCTTATATTTTAATTGGGTTTAACTGCAGTTTTTTAATTGCTCATATTAAGTCAGAGTTTCCTATATTTCAAGAGAAAGTTCCTGTTTAGAAGAAATGAAAGTCAGGATTTACTTTTCCAGTTCCTAGGTCTCCTCTTTGGTTGCACTGTGATATGTTTTTAAAAAAAAAAGTTTTTTTTTTTTTTTTCACAGTTAGATCTCTGATACTTTCTAAGATCCTTGTATTCTGCTTTCCTCTTTCATTAAAATCTTTTCTCTTTTTTATCTAAGAGGTTTTACCTGAAAAAGTAGTGTTCTGTTTTGACCAAATTCTCTTTGCTGTAGGGTTTTGACCATATATGAGGCTGCCCCAACACCTTCGCCTTTCCAGCAGTTTCCTTGTGCTCATCTACAAAGTGGAAGCTGGGATGTCTCCCACTAGTTACCACTGCCCTAAATTTTGCTACTCAGTCCTCCTCTCCAAGTAAAGACTTACTTTTTGGAAAATAAATGCACATTGGCAGTTCTTGGCTTTCTTGGCTTTTCAACCTCCCCTCCCCTGCCAGGATTCCCTTTGTGTTCTCCTTGTTTACTCTTCTGTGTATCTGCTCTTCTTCCTGGCATCTTGCCGCTGTCAGTGTTTTAAATATACTTGCTCTTCTTCTGGGATGCATGGGATAATTTATCACCTTGTTTTGTAATTTATTCAGTTTATTGCTGCATAACGAATGTGCCCAGAGTTTATTATCTTAAAGCAGCAATTCATTATTATTATATCTTATGATATTTTGGGGTCCTGGATTCAGGCCTGGCACAGTATGAGGTGTCTTTGTTTCGCAGAGTTGCAACCTCAGGTGAGATGACTTGAATGATTTAGACTTGGAACATCAGGGGCTTGCTAAGTATCATTTTTTCCCCGCTCCTCTTGGCTGGCATAGGCTTTCTCAGACTAGAGTGACCTCAAGGTATTTGAAATTCTTACCTGGCAGTTAAAGTCCCCAGAGACTGGGGTGGAAGCATCCAGTTCTCTTAAGGGCTAGGCCTGCAGATGGCCTAGTGTCACTTTCACCTACTCCATGATGGAGTCACTGCCGGATCAGACTCAAGGGCAAGAAAAATTCTCTCTTATGGTGAGAATATCTAAGAATTGTGATCATCTTAGCTCACCAAAATATCACATTCTGTTAGATATTTAAAAATAAGTTTTATTGAGATATAATTGATATAGACAGTTTAAAATACACAATTAAATGATTTTTAGCATATGCCCAGTTTTGCAACCTTTGTATAAATAGTTTTAGAACATTCATTACCCCCAAAAGAAACCCTCAACCAATTAGTTTTGTTTTTTAAAATCTCTCTCCCATTTCTATTAGCATTTTCAAGGGGACTGGGGAGATTTTAAAAACATGACACTAATACCAACAGTGTTGAGCTTAAACTTGTGACTTGTGATATGATTTTTTAATAAAGGGACTCATTCTGGTTTCTAAGATATATCTTATTGAGACAAAGGCAAAGATGCAATTTTAAAAATGCATCATTAATCTTAGATTTTATCTTCTGTATTTCCTACCAGATGCTGTAGGGAACAGATGAAATTATGAAAATAAAAACAGCTTTAAAATCTTGAACATCCATTCTGCATGTATTATTCATTATTACTTAAATATTTAACAAAACAAACTATTTTGAAAACTGGTTACTATAGATTTTAACTATTTCTCAGCGTAGTATCTATCTTCCTGTACTAAATTATGAATATACATATTTCTTATAATCAAAGTAGTAAATTCTAAATTTTTAAAATAAAGCAGGTGCTCACTTATACAGTTTTGTTTCCTTTTTTGAAAGCATTATAAAACAGTAAATTGACAAAGTCCAGAAGGTGCAGAAATATAGACTTGGAGACTCAGGATCGCATGCAGAGCCTTGGAAATACCTTATTCTCCCACTGCTGTTTCTCCTTCCTGTCTGCTCCTCCTGCCTTCTCCCTCAGTCTGGCTTGCACCTCAGCAAGGCTGCCTGGGTCACAGGTGTGACAGAGAGGTGGCTGACAACCTTCCAAAATGAGGGATCTATAAAGGGGAGAAAGCAGACCTTCTCTCACCTATGATTTGGGTGATCATATGGCCTACCTATTGGTGATACTTTTGTCTGAGAGAGAGGCTGAACAGCACAGGCTACTGGAATAGCAGGTATGCACACCTGGCTACTCCCAAGCAGTCAAGATGTGTAGATGCCTGGTCCCTACCTGAGATACCTCTTGCTCTTCCTTCCTTTTAAATGGCCTTTGAAACCATTGGTAACTGAAGAACTGGGTGCTTTTCTTTCTGCGTACAGTCCCTCAATTAAAAAGAGTTCTGAAGTATGGCAATGGTGGTTGGGGAAGTAGATGGGTTTATGGGAAGTTACACTACCAACAATATGTAATGTAAAATACAGCATAGAAGGGAAAGGACCAGTGACATAGTCACTAGACTGCCAATTCTTTAGCTAATTTGAAGGTGTATTTTTGTTTGGATTCACATCTAAGTTATTTAGTGTTCTATAAAAAATACATTAAAAGTTACCCCCCCCTCCCCAATGAGTGGGTTTCCATTCTAAACAACCAGCTTAAATTCTCTCTCCAAACATGATTCTCCAGTTATCTGATGCTGAAAGTGACTTGGGCTCATTACTTCTCTTAATTTTACAGTTCTGTCCTGTAAAAAAAAAAAAGAGGATAATATCCCACAGAGTTGTTTTAAGGCATGCTCGGTGAGATAAGCAAAATGCCTTCTATAAACTTAGTCTTATGTAAATGCTAATCATGGGGGAGGTATTATTGTCCATTGATAAAAGTACTTGGGTCCTGGAATGAAGATTGGGCTTACATTGCTGTTTCATAACTTACAGTGTGTATCTTACAAATCACTTAACCTTTCTAAATCTCAGTTTTCTCTGTAAAATGAAGATTAAACCAATAGTTTCCTCACAGGATTATTTTAAGAATTGTAGCAGATAATATGCAAATATTGTAAGTGCTCACAGATATTTACTATTGTTTTTTAATAGGATCATTAGACAGTGGGGAACTAGATAAGAATGTTTATTAATATTAAGATTTAATTGCAATTGTTCTTATCAGTTTGACATTTTACTCTGTGGAAATCTCACAAAGTTTTGAGAGTTCTTTTTCAGGCTTTATTTCTGTTCTTTTCACATATAAGCATGGTTTCCTGTTCTATATTAAAAACTTCTTGAGTTGTGAAAGACGGGTAGGTGAAAAAAAGATGACCTATTAGTTCTGTCCCCATGCACATTGAGCTCTACTCTTTCATGGAAACTGGGATTGTTGGATGCACCAGCGTGGAGGCCTTGCTCCATCTCCACCATTATCTCCAGCACATTTTTCACCATTGAACCTGTAAGTGCCTGGACCCTTGGCCCACATAGGACCCAATTCACAGAAGAGGAGGCAGCCTTTTGCCACTGACCTAGAATTGTAGCATTGTACTATTCTACCACTTGATCTTCTGATTTCGCTCAGCAATGTCATGATGACTTCATGTTTGATGCTCTTTGCTGCAGTGTGGTTTCATCTGCTTCACATCACTGACCTAAATCCTCTTCAAAATGGTCCATAATGTTAGAACTCAGCATTTAATTCAACATTTGAGACTGACTGCATAGATGGTGAAAACTAATGTGGACTCATCTATCTATGAAGGAATCCATAGCTATCTCTAAAGATAGCTCTTTATTTCACTTTTTTTTTTAAGCGCTCAATGTATGTGTTAACAAAGGTCTTTACACTCAGATATATAAAGACACAGCTTGTTCATTTCTTATAAATGATATGATCTTTATGACAAGCTATGGACTGTGTTAAAACTGTCCTTTCCATGAGTATGTTAAATTTTTCAGAATTCTGCTTCCTTTTTCATTTTTCTGCCCAAGATGGAGTCTAAGTGTATAAAGGAGCTCACTCTCCCTCTTGGCTTCAGAGAAAGGGCCACAATATCTGTGTATTTGTACTGCTCTCTGGATCTTTTCTGGATGCTGTAGCAGTGATGTCTCTTATCAGCCTGTCACCTTCTCCTAAAGTTTGAGGCTGAAGAACATGAGTCTCCCTGCTCTTGGCTTGGACAGGACCTATGGTCCTGTCTTTGATCCTACCTCAGCCCTTCCAAGCACAGTGGCTGCCCCTGAGGTCAGCTGTGGTTGCTTTTTTATTCCCAGCCTCCAGGGTCTGCTGTCTTCATGTGCTGGTGCTGAGCCCCTGCTAGGCATCCCATCAATTAATGGACATCACATCAGTTACCTCCCACAGCGCTCTGTAGGGCAGTGAGAATTTCTGGGTTGTTTCTATGCCACTTGTAGCCAAGCTGGAGAACTAAACTTGGGCCCTAGTTTCACCTTGCCATTAGCTTCACTTGGAAAGAACTTCCCTGGGGTAGTTTGACTCATCCCCCCACGCAAAGCAATAGCAGGGCCAAAGTCCTCCTGAGCTCCTGAAAAGGGGGTAGTAGTGTTCTTCCCAAATCCTCAAATACATATAAACTATTTTTTTTTTTTCCTAGCTAGAAGAGCACTGAATTTTGAATCTCCTGTTAGCATACTCTCATTAGTTGTTCTTATTTTAAGAAGCCCATCTACTGTCTATATTTCACCTCTCTTCATTTTTGAAAAGTTGAGCTCCTGTATCAATTTCCTTCCTTCAACACTACTATTGGCATCATTATTCCTGGTGATGTCAGCATCTACATGATCACCTGTTCAGTATCCTAGCTTCTCATACCCTTAGCCTTATGTTCTGCAATAATATCGCTCCTTTTCTGCCATGTTTTTATAGCTTAGATTTTATAATTACTACTAACTAAATCTCTTACAATGATCATTTCTAGCTCCCAATTTCTGACCATCACCTCCTATCTTTTCAGCTGGCTCCCTTTAGTAATCCACCTCCAACAATCCTTTACACACAGAAACCTGAAATTAGGTATCACCTTTTCCATGTTCTTAGCTCAGTACATGTCCTTACAATTTCTGTTATTCAGTGAAAATTCCATGTTTCATCACTATAATCATTTATTTGCTATAAAACCACAACTCCCTTGCAGCTCTCTTGTTTCATTATACTGCCTGGCAAAAACACACCTGTAGTTAAATCCAACTGTTGGCCTAACCTGTGCCCATGCACGAAAAGTTGAACAGGGCTGGAGGAAAATCACCCAACATGTTGGCTGGTCTCATCTTAAATTTATGACATCCACCTCAGGTGAGTCTTAATGATGCCCAACAACCATATTATATTCCCTTCGTATGTTTTCTCTTCAATCCTTAGATAACTTTTCAGGCTTTTTCCTTTCCTCTGACTTTTCCATATTCGCATGCTCTGCTGCTGCTGATAAAATGAACGTAATCAGAAAAAAACTTGCCTCAGTTTCCCAATTCTCACATTTCTACATATATATATATATATATATATATATATATATATCAATGTCATATGTTCTGCCTTAATCCTTTTATATGAATGAACTGCCCAGATTCCTAGCAAAATGCCCCTTTTAGTTGTACACAAAGTCCCATTCCCTATCTTAAGAATATTACTCTAGCAATTCTTTTTCTTGTATCAATTTTCTCTCTCCGTAAAACTTCTCTATGAGCATACAGTGATTTTTCTTTTCTTAAAAACTGCCACTATTTTTTCCAGTTACTACCCTTATTTCTTTCCTTTCACTTATAGCAAAGTTCCTAAAAAAGATTTGGCTCTGTGCAGTGAATCCAGGTCTTCTTTTCTCAAACCTACTACAGTAAGAATTTACACCCATGAGCTCCAGTGACTTCAAGCCACTAATCTAGTGACATTTTTCAGTCTTGTCTTACCTGACCTATCTATAGGTTTCTCATACTTGGAACGTTTTCTTGCCTTGGTTTCCAAGATACTTTATATTTTGTTTACCTCAGACCTCAGGGACTTCCTTTTCAGACTCTTTGCTGGTTAAGTCTCTTCAGCTTCCAGAGTTAAGTCATTTGACCTCTTCTGTGTCAACAAATAGTCCCTTGGTGATCTCATCCTACCTCCCTGGTTTAAATGCCATCTGTATACTGACAACTCTCAAATTTATATTGTGGGCTAAGACCTTCTTCTTTACTTCATGATCATATATTTAAAATACAGACTCATCATTTGTATGTCATATAGACAATTCAAAATTAACATGGCTCAACCTGATCTCCTCCTCCTGTCATCCCCCATCTCAAAGCCAATATTATTCTTTATTTCTTGAAAATAACTTAGGCTCACCCTTGACTCTTCTTTTTCCCTTTCAATACACATCAATCTAAGTATTAAGTGGGCTAAACTTTAAAAATTACCTATTAAATACAGAAAATTTAAACCATCTTTACAGTAACTATCATGGTCCAAGCCACATATCACCTCTTAGTTTTGCAAGTGCCTCCTGACCAAATTTGTTATTATTTATTTCTATATTATCATTTACTTTTGACTATTTAATCTGTAAGATACTAAGTCAGGGGTGTTAAAGTATTTCACAGTAGTAAACGCTATCTAATATGATCACAACTGGCATGAATTGATCCAAATACCTGTTAAGGCAAGGGAGAAAGAAAAATAATTTTACTATTAAGAACCTTTTATTATGGCTTAAAAGGACTACTTGCTAATCTTTCAATGCAGAGCCAAAGTCTTTATTAGCGTATGGACCCTAAATTGGAGTTTTATTATTTGTCTGGCTTAAAGCATCCTCTTTATGTAAAGTCTTTTATTATTAATTATGGGTTTTAAAGTGGAGTGAGTTTAGATACATTTTTGAAAGGGATCTAAATGTGACACAATGTGTCTAGGCTTTTGTTTTTTCCTTGATGGTTGGAGTTCTCACTCATTTTGTTCAGCTTTTCCAAGGAATGCTTTTAAGGGAGTCATCATCAATCTGTGTCTAGGCTTTTATAGTTAAAAATTTGAATCTCTCAGTAATTTACATTTTATCCCTATACCTAATGTGACAGGACTTCTTTTCAGCACACTGATTGAGGCTTTACAAACTTTGTCTAAACTCTATTTGCAGATGTCGTGTATTAAATAGCATGCTCTAAATAAAACATAATGTCAGGTCCCATATCACTATTAAGTGCAAAAGATGTAAGCGTGTTTGAGAAAAAAATATGATTGACCTGGTAAGGGCCCCACTTAATTTTGGCTAATAGGATGATATGAGCGTGAAGTAGGAGCAATTGATTAGTGGGGAACGTTCATACTGCTATGGATCTGTCAGCATATTTTGCAGAAAAATAGAAATTGTCAGTTAATCTAGAGAGTCATTTAAGAATTCTTACTGTATTGTTATGTTTTGTTAAAGTCAACTTTTATTTTCAACCTTTTTTTTTCTTGCTTTGTTTTATGCTTTATTTGGTACATGAAAGTTGATGACAGGTATAACCTTTGAGTATTGTCTTTTTATCTATGAAAATAACATTCTTTGTTCCTCTGAACAAAGCTTTTACTTTAAATTTGAATTTGTCTTAGTAATATTGAAACTTCTTTTTATGCTCTTTATCTTTTTTTCTTTTCTAGTTGGAGTTTCTTTAATATTTTTCCCTTTTGATTTTGGGAATTAAAAAAATCTTTCTGGATTCTGTATTAAGATCAGCTTCAATAACTATTACATTTCAAGATGAAGTATTTATAAATTTCCACTTCCTTAAATTTCTTATTTAATTTATATTTTGTGACATTTTCCATATGATCCTCCAGATACACATATACATGAATGTTACAAACCATTAACTATGTAATCAACAATTATTTCCTGCTTTTTTTTTTAAAGGATTTTATTTTTTAGAGAGAGGGGTAGGGAGAGAGGCAGAGAGGGAGAGAGACATTAATATATGGTTGCTTTTCACCTGCCTCCAGCCATGGACCTGGCTGGAGACCTGGTTTGCAACCTGGTTATGTGCCCTGGCTGGGGATATTTCCAGCTTTTTAATCATTTATTTGGTTTCTTTGTTTATTCCTACATGATAGCTTGATTAGTTATAAGAACAGAATTGATACTCAGGAGAACAATTAATAAAGTAGGAATATTCTTGCCTTTTAAAATTTTATTCTATATCATTACCTTTGGGTTCTTAAGCCATCATGACATTAGTCTTTCTTCTACTCTCTAATGTCTCAGGGGAGGTTGAGAATGCCTAAGAAATACCTAGAGTATTTTTTACAGGAAATCCCATGAAAAGTAAAAGTAGTATTTGTTTGATATTTTGGAGTTTCAGCTGAGGTTGTTTTTAAAATTCTTTTTCAAATCTGAGTAAATGTTTTTCTGCCATCCTTTAATTATGTGTGAGAAAGAAAGTATTTTTATTCTTTAAAAAGTGTTCTGAATCTGAAAGTGCTATATTTATTCAGCAGGCAAACAGAATTATGTTTCAAATTTGCTTCAGGAAGGAAAATTAATCTAGAGTCAAAGAGAAATGATGCATTATCTTATAAATGATTAATAATGGCTGTGTTAGCAAAAACGTACATATTCATCACAATCTCAGTTCCCTTGTTAATGCTAAAGCCTTTGAAAGAACTCATAAGGCTTCACATAGATCACAACAAATTAAATAATGAGTCAGAAAAAGGATCCTGTTTTGCTAGTGAGAAATAAGTACACAAAGTTCTTCCTTTCAAAAGTTTACATGTAGATTATCTTTTTAATGATTTATTTGCATTTTTCCTATACCATTGAAATTCTGTGGAACTGGAGACTTCATTTGACTGCAGTACATGCTACATGCTGTCTTCCTAATCAATGGGTGCATTTACAGGAACCCAAGAAGAATATTATACAAAATGCTTTTCTATGGGACTTTTATTCTTCTACCCTGGTAATTTATTCTTTCCTTTCAAAACTCACTCCTTTTTCTTTTAAAAAAGTTTTTATTTATTTATTTTTAGAGAGAGGGGAATGAAGGGAGAAAGAGAGGAAGAGAGACATAATGTGTGGTTGATTTTTGCACACCTCCAACTGGGGACCCGGTCTGCAACCCAAGCATGTGCCCTGATTGGTAATTAAACCAGTGACCCTATGGTTTGCAGGCTAGCACTCAATCTAATGGACCATATGAGACAGGGCATTAATATTCCCTCCCTGTTAGTTAAAATTTTATTTATGGATTTGTTGATATGAGGAGAGAGAGAGAGAGATCCATTTGATGTTCTACTCACTCATGCTTTCATTGTTTGCTTCTGCATATGTCCTGACCAAGATCAAATTTGCAGAACAGTCTTCAACCAACTGAGCTACCCAGCCTAAGTCTTCCCTGTTATTTTAATATTTTGTTTCTTATGCAGTTTAGTATGGTAATCAAATATATGACATGGAAGATTTCAAATTAAAAAAACCTTTTGTCAGGCATTGGACTTTGCAATATCTTTATTGAACATTATACTTTATTTCATTTATTTTGAAATCTGCCTTTAGTGTGTTTTCATGAAAAGCATCTGTAAGAACATATTCTGTTCTTACATTACTAAGAATTTTAGAAAAATACAACATTCAAAAATTTAAAGCAGAAGCTCTGTAATTTTCTCTAAAAAATACCCCTGCCTCTAATTTTGGTTATTTCAGACAACAGATATGACAGGGCCTGGCAGTTACAGTTGAAAGCAAATTAAGTTTCTTTCTGTTGTAGTCATATGGTCATAGTAAAAATTAAAAAATATATTCTTGACTGAATGTTTACTTCTTCCTTATGTTCTAAATTATTGATTTGAATTCCACCTTCCTTCCCTTCACTGTTGATTCCCTGTAGATTTTTGTCTATTTCACTTAGTGCAATCTTTATTTCTTCCTTTATTTAGTTGCCATACTCAATGAATTTTTGGAGCATCCTGATCATCAGTGCTTTGAACTCTTCATATGATAGGTTGGATATCTCCTTTTCATTTAGTTCTTTTTCTGGGGTATAGTTCTGTTCTTTCATTTGAGCTATATTTCTTGGTCTCCTCCATTTGGTAGAATCCCTGTGTTTGTTGCTATATATAGGTATACAATAACTTAGGTATACAGTAGTTGCTTTGACTCCCTGTAAAAGGCACCCATCTGGGTGAATAAAAGAAGAAACAAGAATTCAAAAAATGAAGATAGGGTTAGGAACCTCTGGGACATCTCCAAACATGTCAACATCCAAATCATAGGGATGCTGAAAAAAGAGGAAGAGCAAGAAATTGAAAACTTATTTGAAAAAAATTATGAAAGAAAACTTCTTTAATTTGGTAAAGGAAATAGACATGAAAGTTCAGGAAGCACAGAGAGTCTCAAATGGGTTGAAACCAAAGAGTACCACAACAAGACACATTGTAATTAATATGTCAAAAGTTAAAGCTCAAGAGAATCTTAAAAACAGCAAGAGAAAAGAAGAGAGTTACCAGCAAGGGAATTCCCTTAAGACTGTCAACTGATTTCTCAAAAGAAAATTATTGACAAGAAGGTCCTGGCAAGAAGTATTCAAAGTGATCAAAAGCAGGGACCTACAACCTATATTACTTTATTCAGCAAAGCTATAAATTAGAATGGAAGGACAGATAAAGTGCTTCCCAGACAAAGTAAAACTAAAGGAGGTCACCATCACTAAGCCATTATTACATGAAATGTTAAAGTACTAATTAAAAAAAAGATTAAAACTATGAACATTAAAATGACAACACATTCACAACTATCAATAACTGAATCTGAAAAAACTAAGCAAATAATAAGAACAGAACAGAATCATAGATATGGGGATCATTTGGAGAGTTATTAGCTGGAAGCAGGTAGGGGGAAGGTGGTGAATTGGGGAAAAGGTGCAGGGATTAAGAAGCATAATTGGTAGGTACAGAATAGACATGGGAGTGTTAAGAACAGTAAAGGAACTGGAGAAGCCAAAGAACATACGCATGACTGATGGACATGAACTAAGGGGGACATTGTGGGAGTGATGGGGGGGGGGTTCTTGGTAGAGTGGGGTAAAGGGGGATAATTGGGGCAACTGTAGTAACATCAATATAATATACTTAAAATTAAAAAAATACAAGTCTATGGGTTTAGTGTAAATTCTTGAAGATATTAAAATTATTGTGTTCAGAAAATGTGATTATATACCTATGTTGTCTTGAAATGGTCATTTTAATAATAAAGCATTACTTCTAATAGAATGATTTATGATAGCTAGTATGGTTGGTATATCTGCTGAAATCATTCTAATAATAAAAGCCTTTATTCCTATCAGCCTGACCTTTCTGCCCAGCATCTTTTCCCATTCCTGTGGTAACATAATTTCATGAGGAAAGTTTCATGTGATTGGGGTGTAGGTTACTGACTCCTGGCAGCCACAGCTTGGATACTAGCCCATCAGAGCATTGTATTGCCCTCCGAGTCAGCTAGGGTGATTCACTCAGAAATGAATGAACACATGGTCCAAGCAGAGAGCTCTTCAGAGGACATTTTGGGATTGTAAAAGGGGGACAGTCCTTGCCCAAGACTACAGGCATAAAAAATAATTAACTATAGTATTTCTGGAGCTATCTTTGCCACCCATTGAAAGAGTCAAGTAGAGGAGTCATTCTATTGGCATTGTTTGGAACCTGCATCGAATCCACCCAATAATCCATGAAATTCATGGTTACAGATGCCAATATGTCTCTTACTACTTTATTGCTTTTACAAAAGCAGTAAAAAAGCAGTTGTTGTAGTTTGTTGTTTGTTTTTGTTTTTTCTGTTGCTAGAATTGTTTGTTTCTTTCACTCGAATTAATGAAGAACTGAGTAGTGCAATATATGGTCAGTACAGCATCAAGGTTAAGAATTCAGACTCTGGAGCAGTTGGTGTTGGCTTGAATTTCACTCTGCACTTGCAGCAGTGTGACCTTGACCAAGTCACTTAACTTCTCTTCCTTGGTTTCTTCGCCTGTGAAATACACACAATCACAGTGGCCACTTCAGAGGGTTGTTAGGATTATTGATTAGGTTAATATTTATAAGGTGTCTTCAAAGGTTTCTGGCACATAATATGTACTATATGCCGTTTGTTAAATAAATATAAATAGGTTTTTAATATTATATAAGAAAGGTCAATATTAAATTATATTCTATAATTCCTTTCAAAAGGGTAGAGAATATGCAAGAAGGATGTATTTTTTTCTGTTGTTGGCACATTAATGTTCATTATGATAAAGCTTAAAGCTCAGCACAATCTTGAATCCTCACATATTCTATTTTTAAAGCATCATTTCATGTTACTGTAGTGGACTATTTGGATATAAGACTTTATAGTCTTATAAAGACTTTATAGTCTTTTAGGGACCAGTCTTAAAAGAATGTTTAATGCTCATCAACATTGGGTTTCTTAATTTTTGAATTAAAGCAAGATTCTTATAGACCTAAAATCTGGTACATACATATTTAAAAATTATAAGTCAGTTCCCAAACACATGCCTTGCCCTGTGCTAGTAGTCTACCATAGTCCATTTGATCTGTTGTGCCATGAAGTGTTCTGTGGCGCATTTTGAAGAAAAGCAAAAACTTGAATAAGCTCCCTCTCTTTCAATGAACTTTCTGGAATCATAGCCATGTATTTATTTTCTGTATATCCATTGATTTTTTAATACATTTTTAATAAAAAGAAAAACATGATTGCAAATATGTTTTTGAAATTGAGAAAAGTCAACTTTTGTTAATTTTTAAAGCTTGTTTTTCTTCATAGATTCTGTGTATTTAAAATTTATTTAGTAAAGCTTGTGAAGTCACACTCCACATATTTAAAAAATTAATCATTTGTATGTCTATGGGTAGGAAAGAATTTAGCCTTAGAGATATTAATCATTGCATTTTGTGCATGAATAATATATTTGTGTCTCTTGGTACATTTTAATATTAATGTGTATAGCATTTTTACCTTTTATGTGCTTATTGTAGCTCCTATGATGTGGCATTTATAAGCAGTCCTATATATTCCTTTAGAGCCTATGATCACATCATGCTGTAACAAAGTAAGAGAGTGATGGTCATGCTTAGGGGTATTGGGGTCATTATTAGAAGACAAACCTGGTCCTGAGTTTAATTTTAGTTGTTTGGAGGTGCAATTAAAAATACTATTTTCAAATGGAAAATAATACAATAATGAACAAGTAATAGTACAAGAGCAAACAGTGCTTTGTGTACTCAAGACTTTACGTTTCCCCCACCCGCTGTATGTGAAATGTATGTACATTTACATAGAGCTGAAGATTGAAAAGTTATAAATCAAGCTAACAAAATGACAATAAAATATGTGCTGCCTTCCTGCTTTGATGAAAATGCCTTCTTGCCGGCCTGTGAACCCAAAAGGTCGCTGGTTCAATTCCCCAGCCAGGGCACATAACCAGGTTGCAAGCCAGGTCTCCAGCCAGGCAGGTGAAAGGCAGCCATACATTGATGTCTCCCTCGCTGCCTCTCTTCCTACCCCTCTCTCTGAAAATAATAAATAAAATCTTAAAAAGAAAATTAAAAAATTAATAAAAAAAAAGAAAGAAAATGCCTTCATAATGAATTGCAAGATTAGTTGGACTTTGAAATGCTTGGACAACTTGGAGCTTCCCAGGAAGAACGGGATTCGTGGCCTGTGGCTTTCTACCCCCCACCCAATGCCTGTGTACACATGTGCACACTCCCGTCCCTATGGGCTGGCTTCCTATAGAGCTGCCTCTTTGACCAAGCCTCTCTTGGGCCACTTTTCAGGTTTGCAATGGCAACTTAGTTCATCCTCTGGAGGATCTAGCAGGTGAAAGGCCTGCACAAGCCCTGGGAGTCTGATAGGGCTGTTTAGGGTGCTAATTCCAGGGTCCCTGGAGCCTTGACCCTGCAGGATGGCAGGATGGTCGTTTGTGTGGAGGGGCGTACCTTGCCGGGGTGGGTGGGGGGATGGCAAGAGCAGCCTGTCTTGCTCAGGGTGGTGCCCCTCTTGCCTGGGGGATCCTGCTGGGAATCTAGCCCAGAGATTTAGTCCTCCTTTACTTTCTCTGATGGTTACATTGCTGTGAAGGTTTAACTTCCACAGTTTCTGCAGTCCAAACAGAAAACAGGAGTTCTGCCTGTTTATTTACACGGGGATGTTTTAGAAGTAAAAGTGGATTACCAAGGAAAGCCTGAGTGATGCTAATACACATTATAAATCATGGTATTTAGGAAACTTATATTATGACAGTAAATATGCTACTGCGATTTTGTGCAGTGTAGGCTTTACTTAAAATTGAAAAAGTAAATTTCAGCATGACTTCCTGTTATCTTTAAGTCATTTGGCATTTGCAAGTTTTACAAAATGCAAGTTTTTATGCATGAGCATATCTAATATTTTACTTAGGGAAAGTTTTTTCTAGTGGCTTAGGTATTAATCTGCTGAGAATATAGCCTTGATATGTTATATAAAACTGAATTCTATGGATGAGAATAAGTAACTAGAAAATTCAATGACTCTACATTAAATTAGTTATTTGATTCATTTGCCTTATACTTAAATATACATAAAATAACTAAAAATAATTGATCAGTTTTCAACTGCCTGTGATTCTGAAATAGAAAGTGTAACAATATCCTTCTAGGACTACACCGTGGGGAGAGGCCACATCTTGCAATTTTTGTTGTTGTTTGTTTTATTTTTAACTGCAGAATATTCTATCACTGCTGTTGCCTAATCAGTCTGAGAAATATTTGCCCAGATCAACTGTGGGGTATTGTATTCCCCATCAAGCTGAAATTTTTATTACAAGTGCATAGTCAAAGGTTTAGTCTTCCTTCCACTGCTGGGGTTTTGTCAAGCCACATTTAATGCTCATTTGAAAGGCAGATCCCTTGTTAAACAACAGGTATGCTTACAGGTAACGAAGACTGCTGAGCTTGGTATGAAGGCAGAAGGGCAGTTTCTGCCAGCAAAGGCAGGTTGTAATTCCACCTGTAAAAATGTATAGGAAAATGTGTGAAGCACAACTGTGTGGGATAAGATCCTGAGGCATAGAACCCTTGGTAAAAACCATTCTGGGTGAAATATTAGATCATTTTCCCTGTGTCAGCTTTGCCATACTATCATGCTTATTGACTACAAGTCATTGTAGCATCTGCTCCAGGCATGCAGAAATCGGTTCCAAAAGAGTGTGATTTTTGCTGCTGCACTCCTGGTTTTAAAGAACCACTTGTGCAATTTGTGAAAGTATCACAGCGATCATGTTAGAGCAGGAATTTGGTTTCAGTCAAGTCCTGTCCTCATCTCTGTGGTCAGAGGATTGAATGGGAGGGGTTTCTTATCAACTGTTAATATAATGAGCATGGTTTGCATGGCATCGGTGTAACCTGGCAGCCAAGGAGCGTGCACTGGAATGCACATGCATGAACAATGACAATGGTACTGTGCTAGTCAGTGGGGGTGAAAGACACTATTGAGTGAGCATGTGTACTGTGTGGCTGTTCCATTTTAAATGACTAAATGAATAGAGCAACAAATCTGCATCAAGTTTTGCCTTAAGCTTGAACATTCCTCCATAGGAACTTCTTGGATGATTCAGAAGGCTGCAGCTGTGGGCAACTGGTGATTGGCAGCTTCATCACAACAATGTGCCCGCTCATGCAATACATCTTGTGCAGAGTTTTTTGGCAAAACATCAAGTTGCCCAGGTGACTCGGCCCCGCTACAGCCCAGATTTGGCACCCCTGCCTTTTCCCAAAACTGAAATCCCCTTGGAAAGGGAAGAGATATGAAGACCGTTGATGAGATTCAGGAAAACATGGGGCAGCTGATAGAGATTGGGAGAATTGTGTGAGGCCCCAGGTGCCTAGTTTGAAGGGAACTGAGGCATTGTTGTCCTATGTACAATGTTTCTTGTGTCTTCTATCTTTTTCAATAACTGTTTCTGTTTTTAATACGTACATGGTTGGACACTTTCTGAACAGACCTTGTATACTAGTTAATGCCTCAGTCCCAGAATGTGCTGGAGAGAGAAATTTTGTATTTGGAAGGTGAAATCCCCACTGACTAGAAGTCCTCAAAGAGTAAACTCAGCTGCCATTAACTGCTTTGACACTGCAGTGACATTGATGCGTGCACATTTCCATCACTGAAAGTAAATTATATGAAGCCATTTCAGTTACTTTATCAAACACATTTTCAGGATTTCATGACATTTAAATAATTACACACAGGCTATAATAAGGAACATGTGTCTGAAATAAGATTGAGTCCTATGGGAGAAATGCATATTTTTTTCCTCTGAAGAGTTACTCTCCCGAGAAAGAAGATAAGTGTTAAGTCTTCTTGAATCTTAAGTGCCATTACATTTCAGAAATGAGCCAAAAATCATGGAGTATAGATTTTTTTTTTGGCATAAGATCTATCATAATTTGAATATTAGCTTATCAAGTGGCAGTCCCTCTGATTGCAAACTCTTATTAGGGAATGCATCAGATTTTTGATTTATGAGGCCAGCTATGGATACATTTCTTCCCAGGCAATAATAATGGTGGGATGTGAGCTCCAGAGTCAACTGTGATGAGTTTGGGGTCTCTTGCACTTCTTTTCTTCTGTTGAATCCAAGTTGAAATGGACCCAGAAGGTATATGGAAATGAATCGAGTTGGGTGGGGGTACTGTTGAAAAGGATTGGTGATAGTGGTGATGGCTTATAAGCAGCTCTATTATTTCTCCCAACTGCAGGAGCTTGAGAATGAGGCTCACCCTGGGCTACAGCCCTAGGCCTCAGTCTGCGGCACCCAGTGGAAAGCCTGCTTGGTTGACTAATTTCTCTTTTTCCCTTACTGGTTATTTCCTTTGGATGTTCTTTATCTAATTGCCAATGTTAAAATGGCCTCCAAAAGAGACCCCAGTGGACATCCACAAAGTAATTAACTTTAAAACAAATGGATTTAGAATATCAGAAAAAATGGTATAATGTTACACCTCTAAGGTAACATCTATGGTGGAGAAAAGGGTGTTGTCAATACAACCTTAGGCAATCATTCATTCATGAGAGGTTGCATGTTGGGCTTTGGATTCCAGCCAGGTGAGATTCCAGGTGTACTTCACAGTTTAAAGAAAATATGTATATTATTTTATTGTTCAATTACAGCTGTCCCAGTTTCTCCCTGCCATCGCTCTCCCCTGCCCTGCCCATACTACCACCCTGTCCCAGTCGATCCCTACCCTACTGTACATGCGTCCTCTATACTTGTTACTTGACTAGACTTTTCCCCTGCTTCCCTTCACTTCTCCCCCTCCTCCCTGCTCTGGTCATTGTCAGTCTGCTCCTTATTTCCATGCCTCTGGTTCTATTGTCCTTATTTGTTTGTTTTTGTTCATTAGTTTCCTGTATTAGGTGATATCATATGGTATTTGTCTTTTGCCATCTGGCTTATTTCACTTAGCATAATGCTCTCCATTTCCATCCACTCTCCGTTTCCATCCATTCTATGGAGAAGGGTAGGAATTCTTTCTTTCTGCTGTGTGATATTCCTTTGTGTATATGCACCACAGTTTTTTGATCCATTTATTTACTGATGGGCACTTAGGTTGTTTCCACCACTTGGCTATTGTAAATAACACTGCTACGAACATAGAGGTGCATAGGTTCTTTTGAATTGATGTTTCAGGATTCTTAAGGGTATAAGCCCAACAGTGGAATCACGGGATCAAAAGACAGTTCCATTTTTAGCTTTTTGAGGAAATTTCATACTGTTTTCCATAGTGGTTGCACCAGCCTGTATTCTTTCTTACCAACAGTGCACCAGGGTTCCCTTTTCTCCACATTCTCCCTAGCACTTGTCTGCCGATTTGTTAACGATGACCATTCTGACAGGTGTGAGGTGGTATCTCATTGTGGTTTTAATTTGCGTCTCTCTAATGGCTAGTGATTTTTAAATTAGGAAAATTTCTTTCTTTGAACCCCAGTTCCCATTAGAGTGGGGATAATGTCATCGATCTTTTGGAATTTTTATGAGGTTTGTAAATAATATATACCAAACTACTAACTCTTTTGTGTGGGCACTTAATAAATTATATCTACTTTGATCATATCAAAATGTTGTGAATAGAAGAGATTATTCAGATGAAAAATGCAGGTATAGTGTAACTCAAAGAAGAAATGAATGTTTATAATGAACATATAGCTATTATGTTTGGAAAATCAGGGTAAAGGCAGGAGTGCTCATTTGAAGAGAGTTATTGTGAGGAAGTAGGTAGGAATGTAGGTTTGGAATACAAACTTCTTGTCTTCAAATCCAGTTCTACCTTTTAACAGTTGCATTTCATTAGACAAATGACTTAAGTACCCTGTATTTTATTTACTTATCTATAAAATGGGGATAATGATCATCATACCTACTAAAGAGGGTTATTCTAAGGATTGAATGAATTGATATTTGTCAATCTTAAGTCCTAGCACAATAAAGAGCAAGCACTGAGTAAGCATTAGTTTTTATTATGATTGCTTGGACTCCTGGTGCTATTTTACATCTTTCCTTTTTGCTGTTTCAGACACAGTGAAAAGGAAGATTGTCTTGCAGGTATTGAAAAAATCTATCACTGATCGATTTCTAGTTTGGATGTAAAAAGTCACAGGAGACCATCAGTCTCAAATTAACAACAAAAACAAGCCAGATAAACTATAAAAATAATAGTTAAAAGAAAACATCATAAAGCTGAGCCTATAAAGACTCCAAATCAAAACATCAGAGTATGAAGAGCTTTTTATAGGATAGTGACTTAACCACTTCTCTCATCACCACAGGTGAAAGAGAAAAACCATTTGAACTGCTAATGCATGTTTAATAGCTGTGCATGGACTCTTGTAATAGATAAGAATGACAATTGATCTGAGCCATAGAACAGGTCTCCATTTATCACTAACTGGAAAGTAACATTAAAAAAATTTATAAGAACATAAAATATTAGTTAAGACAAAATAAGTCTAATAAAAGATACCTAGTATCTCCATATTGAAAGCAATAACATATTAATTAAAGAAACAAGATCTAATAAATGGAGAAAGAGCATATTCCTGGATTGCAAAATGAAATAATGTTTAGATATCTACTTCCAAAACTGATGAATACCCCCCCCCCACATATATATATTCAATGCAATTTTTGTCAAAATGTCAACAGGCTATTCTGAGTAGACAGGATGTTTCTAAGTTACATATATAGAAATGTAAAGAAAATAGTATAGCTAAAACTATCTTGAAAAAAGAACAAACTGGAAAACTTAAATGACTGATTACAAAATTTAAGTACAGTAATCATGGTGGTGTGCTATTAGTATAAGTATAGACAAAGAAGATAATGAAATAAAATAGTCTGGAAATAGAACCATGTATTTTCAGTTAACTGATTTTTAATGAAAATATCGAAACAATTTTTGGAGGAAATTCTTTTCAATAAATGTTATTGAAGCAAATTACTATCTATATGGAAGAAAAAAGTATCTTGACTCTTATTCCACACCATATACAAAAATTAATTCCAGATGAATCATCAATCTAAACATAAAACTAAATTCAAATTTTTGTACGAAAATAGAAAAATATTTCTGTAGGTCAGGTCAGGCAAAGATTTGAAAATGTTGCTCATCAAAAGACTCCATTAAAAATAAATCACAAACTGGAAAAAGTGTAAAGTACCTGACAAAGAGCTTGTATACAAAATATATAAAGAATTCCTACTAAGCAGCGATAAAAACATAAATAACCAAATTAAAATGTGTGCAGTAGACTTGGGCATATACTTCACAAAGCATGAACATTAAAGCAGTGCTCAATGTCATTAGTCATCACTATGCAAACTAAATGAGATGCTGCTAACAATCCCTGGAATGGTTTAAAAAGACTGAAAAATATTGGAGAAGATACGGAGTGACAGGAACTCTCATACACTGGTTATGGGAAGTGTAAAGTAATAAAACTGGCTTTGGAAAGATGTTTGACATTTCTTGTAAACATACTTCTCCCCTCTGACCCAGGAACACAACTCATACTCATTTACCATGTGTTGTAAAAGAATGTTTATAGCAGCCACATTTATGGTAGCCATATACTAAAAACAACTTCATTATCATAACAATAGGAGATAGACAAGTTGTAGTATATTTATAAAATTGAATACTGTTAGTAATAAAACAGTACTGACATACAGAATATAGATGAGCATTGATGTTACATTAAGCTAAAGAAGCTACACACAGAAGAGTGCATACTGTAGGATTTCACATGAAACCCAAATGCAGGCAAAAGCAATTTATGGTGATAGGAATCCCAAAATAATTGTGGGGATAGGGAGAGAATTGACTGGAAAAGAGCACAAGAGAACATTTGTTCTATACATGTTTTGAATGATGGTTACATGGCTGATACAATTGTCAAACCTCATCAAACTAGACATTTAAAGCGTGTGCATTTTATTGAATATCAATTATATCTCAGTAAAAATGTGAGAACCAGTAGAGAGAAAAGTATTGGATCGCTGGTTGAAAAGGCAACACTTGGAAATAGCTGAATGGTGAAAAGAGTATTCAAAGAATAACAGGTAAAGAACAAAACAGAATTGATTGCTCTAGTTGTTTGTTGGCTGAATAGAATCATCTTCCAGTACAAAATCCTTTTGTCCTGCAAAATGCCACCCTGCCTAAGGGTAGCCATCCTGAGCTGTGTCTAATCCCCAGTGTGTTCTAATCTTTGGTGCAACCAATTTCGTGTCTTAAATTACTAACATTTTTGTCTTTTGTTTTAAATCAGACAAATGCTGCAACAGCCCAGCATTTTATGCATCTTACATTTTCATCGGAAAGTTATTACCTGCAAGGCAACCCATCATGTTTCTATAACTTAGCACCCTATTTTGCTAAATATGTGATAAGGATATATGTGGGTATGTTTAGAAGGTAGAATGAAAGTGAGTATGTACTGGGCTTCAGCAAGGTTGAATGAAGGATATTTAAGTTCCTGGATAAGGAAAAGCCTAATAGAAGGACATTCTTTACTTAATGAGCACAATAAATTTCCTGAGTCTGTAAATTTTTCTATAATGGATTGATAATTTTTTTTGTACTCTCCCAACTTAGACACACAGTTTCTGCTAAATTTTATAGAGCTAAGATCTACTGTCTTCAAAATATGCACATCCTTAGTTGCCAGGTTTTCTGAAGAGCATACTGCTGTTCAAATGCTTCGGAACAGTTTTTATGACCATCTTATTATAATTGCGCCAGCTGCTGAAGTCAGGAGTGAGAGCTGCCGTGGCACCTCAGTAAGGTTTTCCTGCTGCCACTCTAGTTCAACATGGAGTCTGATAAAAAGACCTTCTCCCTCTCCTAGTTTGGCTGAGAAGCATCTAAATACATAATTTGTGGTATTGTGCTTATTTATTTATTTAAGATTTTATTATTTCCAGAGAGAGGGGGAGAGAGACATCCATGTATGGTTACCTTTCACCTGTCTCCGGCCACAGACCTGGCTGGACCTGGCTTGCAACCTGGTTAAATGCCCTGGCTAGGATGTTGTGCTCATTTTAATCAGACTACTTTGGAATTTATTACATATAAACAAAAGTTTTCTTGCTGGAACTTCCAAGAAAAAAGCACACTGGGTCCTGAGGCCTTGGTGGCTTGAATGCCTACGTTGACTGAGCATGTGTCAGTTAGACACTTTGGTGCCACATCCATTACCTGAAGAAGAATTCCTAGCCTGGGGGGAATGTTCTACCCTGGGATACTGGCACTGGGTCCAAAAGCTTGACAGATGCCACTTCTTTTGTTCACTACACCCCACAGTAGCTCTCTTTGCCCTTTTATGGGTACCTGTTGCTCAGCCCCTGAGAGTGAGTTAGGGAAGATAAGGGCCTGTGGCTTTTTTTCTTAATGTAGCTAACCAATGCTAAGTGAACTTATATGTATCTGGATAAAATCTATGTATTTAAATGAACATTAATATATAATATATTTGCTTAGTCTTTCACCCTTTTCACCAATCCCCTTTCTTCTGACAAATGTGTAGCGATATATGACCATTGCAACATTTTTGTAACATTAAAACTTTGAAAACAACATTTATGTCCCATCAGTGAGTTATCAAATATTGCGTAGTTACCAAAAATGGAGTAGATCTGTGTGTAGAAAAGATGATCATCAAGACATGCTGATACAAGAAAAGTGTAATTTGCTGAGCAGTAGGTATAGCATAATTCCATTTATGATAAACAGAGAAAGCTAGTAACTATCTTTTACATATGCATGACAGCTTCTGAAGGGAATTTTAACCTGTCATTTGAGAAAAGAATTGGTGAAGGGGTACTGAAGGAAAATAATTATTTCCTCTGTACGTTTGTGTTAAATTTTAAGATATATGTGCAGGGAAAATTAGTCATTTTGCATGATTCCTTTTTCAGTAATTGTAATCAATTTAAGAAGTAGTGAATGCTCAAATTAGAACACAGTTAACAATAATGAAAATTACATGATAATGTAGAAGTTATTGATAGATTGAAATGATTGCTATTTAAACTTGCAGCCTTCCAAGGTATATTAAAACATTCTAAAACAGATTTCATTGACATTCTATCTTTGTAAACCGTTGAAAATTTGGTATTTCCTTTTCAGAGTGTAAGGTATCTACAAGGTCTGTCCAGAAAGTATCAAGCCAATATCAGTATAATTTAAACTGTTTACATGGCTGATACTTTCAGGTCAGACCTTATATATCGCCAGTGTTTTTGTAAGACAGTGATTGGTGACATAACCATCTATAGTGTGTTCAATGCTGGCTCCTCAAAAGGCATATGCCAGTCCTAATCTCCAGAACCCGTGAGCGTGATCTTATTTGAAAAGAGAGATGTAATTTCATTAAGGACCTTGAAATGAGGTAACCTTGGATTAGCTAGATGGGCCCTAAATATAAGTAGAGAAATCCCCAAGAGAGTTAGCAGAGCCAGATTGCATAAATGGGAGAGAAGACATTAGCTCAGAGAAGGCCGTATGAAGGTGGCTAGAAAGATTAAAATGATGCCATCACAAGCCAAATCAAGGCTGAAGCCGCAAGAAAATGGAAAAGGTAGGGAATGATTCTCCCCTAGTGTCTTCAGGGGCATGGTGCCTTGTGTGTGGGCACCTTGACTCCAGACTTCCAGCCTCCAGAGTTTTGTAATAATAAGTTCACGCTGTTGTAAGGTATCAGGTTTGTGGTAATTTGTTAGTCATCAGACACCTTGATTTTAGACTTTTGTCCTCCAGAACTGTGGAAGAAGAAACATTTCTGTTGTTTTAAAGCTACCAGATTAGTGGTAGTTTGTTACAGTGACTCAGGAAAATTAATATACCATATATCCCCTAAATAAAAAAAATAGGTCTCACATACACAAGAGACCTGAGAATTTAAAAACTTAGATGATCTCAAATTTCCTTTTAACTTTTTAGGAAAAAAAAAAGAGAAAAACCCACTAAATGATTCTAGTTTTGACTGCCAGAGGAATATACATGATTCCATGTGTTTCCCCAGAACCAGCGAAAGTTGGAAGATCCCTTAGGGATCATCTGGTTCATGGCCACACACTGAAGAGCCCATAAGTGTCAGGAAGGAGTCAGAGCTATTGGAACTAGCTAGGCTCAGTTGGGGCACAGGTGTGTGGGGAATAGTAGAAAAGTCAAGTGTCTGGTCTGCCCAAAGGTGCTAAAAATCAAACAACCCCATGAAGCCAAAGGTATTTGGCTCAATCTGCCTACTCAGGAATGTACTACCAAAATAAGGAGTATAATGGAAACTGGAAAACAGTTATCTGTTTCTGCTACAATATCTAATTAGATGCTGAGCTGGGAAATAATTTCTGGTTCTTCTCTCCTAATCTAGTACTGCTAGGCCTCCTATTCTCTCTCTCTCTGCTAAGCAGAATGGAAAAACAGGTGTATTAACCAGCATGTATTGGACAGCATCTCAGGTTCCTTCAGATATCTTATTTTATTTATACAATAAGCCCATGATGTTGATAGGTTCCCTGAAGCTCAGTAACTAGCCCAAGATCACACAACTAGAAATGCAGGTCCTTCTGGCTGCAAAACTTACGCTGTTTCCAAATTGTAATACTGCTTCCAAAGGAGGGCACAAGTGTGAGTTTTTTTTGGGAAATCCAAATATGTTTATTTTTGAAGATAGGTTGTAGTTCTTTTTAATAGCCATGAGTTTTTAATATGTTGTTACTCATAAATCATATTTTTCTCTATGTTTTTGGTTTTACGATTCCCTTTCCCTTGAAAAATCTAAGATAATACTGTGGCTCATGTGGCTCAGTGGAAAGCTTACTGGCTCAATTTCCAGTCAGGGCACATGTTTAGGTTGCAGGCCAGGTCCCTCACTGGGGTTATGTGAGAGGCAACTGATCAACGTATCTCTCATTCATTGATGTCTTTCTTCCTTTCTTTCCCTCTTCCTTCCCCTCTCTCTAACAATAAACAACATCTTAGAAAAAACTAAGTAGTTATATTAATTTTTCCCTTTAATCTTTCTTACATTGCCAAAATTATTAAATTTTCATATTTATTTTGGAAATGTGATCTGTACCCAACCTGTGTACTCGCTACGTGAAACAATTCTTTTGTATAAGTCTTTTGACTTAAACAGTTGTACCCTTAACAATTCTGTTCTTGGATTTTACACATGATTTTTAGAACTTAATTTTAAGTACAGTTTGCATTCAGTATTTTGTATTTCAGATGTTAGCATATGCTTTAATAGCCAAGTTTGGGTAAGCTAGAAGGAAGTCATTTTTTTCATTGACATCTGAGAAAAATGGAGTTATAGATAATATATTTTAAAAGGGAGCCTTTGCCCATGGTCATTGTGCCAAACGACATGAGAACTTTCTAGTTATTTTTCTTATTTGGTTTAGCAATAAATATTTATTCATGGCCCATTATGTTCTCAGCATGTTACTTGTATATCATTTTCTGTGTTTGAAAAAATAAAAGGAAATATAAAATACAATTCCGGTCTCTGGAAACTTGGAATTTGGCCGTGGATAGAAGTCTAACACACAATGAATCAGTGATGTGGATGCCCAGTTAAATATCGGAAACTCAAAAATCAAACAGCCCAGTATTAACTACCAGAGAAACTATCAAGACTATGGAATTTGAGCTAGACCTACAAGAATTGATAGGATGGAAATGCGTAAGAACATTCACTTTTTACTTTGTGGAGAGAATAGATTAAAAAGGTCAATAAGGAAATCTGTGTATTTGGGGACAGTGATAGATTAACCTCACTATAGAGAAATAAGGGAAGTAAGAAGAATAGGAAATTAGGGATGCTAGCCAAATGGGAGCACAAGCACTGCTTTAGGAGTTTAGATTTGAAAATGGCAAATGATAATAAAGCCTCTTAAGCTGGAAAATGAAAAGATAAAGTAACATTCTGAGAGATTTAGCATCAATACATGACAATTGGATTCTATTGTAAGTAGGAGTGGTGTTAAAGTAAAGTAGGTGTAGCAGCTAAAATATTGCTGGGTTAATCTGACTGGGAAATAAGGAAGGCTTGGACTAGAGTAATGGCTGGAATAAATGATATAAGGCAAATTCTTCTAAGAGGCATTGAATAAAGAAACAAGGAGCCTTGTTTAGAGATTAGAGCATGGACATGCCTGCAGGTGGCTGGAAAGGACCTGCTATGATTAAATAGGGAAGAAAAAACAAATGCATTAGTGGCCAGATAATAGGTGGGTACCTGAAGAAGTGAGTGCACACTGGCCCAGTCACACTATAGCAAGAAAACTAGAGGGATGAGCTTAAAGAATGCTCCACACTTAAAAATCTAATGGAGAACAAGAGAGAAGTGGCATCAGAGAAAGGAGACACCCTTTAATAATGCACTACAGACACCAGAGGATGAGAGAACTTCCTGAGTGAGTGATTGATAACGCAAACATTCTAAGATGTTAAAGAATGTGTCTGAGGAAAGGCCAAGGCCAACAAGTTAGGAGGGAGAGATCATTGGTCTTCCAGTTTCTGTGTCATGGCATGCCTTGAAATAGTTGGGGAAGAGAATAAGAAGGAATTGGTCAAGTTAAAAAAAAGCAGAGGAAGATGTAGCTCAAGTACTTGAAGTTTGGCAATAAAACCAGAGAAGGACATTAGTAGGTAGAATAGATGGGCAGGAATGAAAAGAAGGGTGTTATAAGAGCTAATGCCCAAGATGGCACCCAGTGGTCTTCACCTCCTGCAGTTCCCCCTGCGTGAAATGGTGCTGACTTGTGTAACCAAAACATGTTGCAAAAATAATGGTTCTACAAGATAATTGTGTTTCTGCCATGTTCTCTCATAGATGGTTCATACTGGGGGAACCCAGCCATCATGTCATCATGATTCTCAAGCAGCTCCCAGGAGGACCTGAGGTGTCTTTCAAATGATCAGCACCAGGTTAGTGAGCTATCTTAAAAACAGATCTCCTAGGTCCAATCAAGCTTTCAGATTTCTGCAGATATGGCTGACATCCTGACTACAACCTCCTGTCTCCCAGGTAAACCGTGCCTGAATTTCTGACCTATAGAAACTGTGAAATAATGAATGTTATTGTTTTAAGTTACTTAGTTTTAGAGTAAGTTGTTACATGATATTAGATAACTACTTCAGATTTCTTTAAATGTTTTCTTTTACATGTGTTTACTTTTTGTTTGTTTTTGCTTTTGGCTGGTAGAAACCTAAATATGTTTTAAGGTTCTTAAGGGTATTGGGATGATTCAAGGTGAAACTATGAATGAGAAAATTACAGGACTAAGCTCTGAGCAGCTGGAAAACTCAAGGTACCAAAATAAAACTGGGGAGGTAATGTTCTGAAAGCAAAAATGGACTGTAGGCACCATTCAAGGCTGAGATGAAGACATGAGGGCCTGAAATAATTCACACAAAATCAGTTTAGTAAATCCTCCACATGTTTACAACCTTTACATTTATATTTTTACCTAAATAGGCCAGTAGAGAATCTACTTACTCATGATAGGCTATTTTCTGTGGTGTGCACTTTGCAAGATGAGTGGTGAAATGTTAACATCATATCATTCTTCACAAAGGTAAGTGATTCATTAAATGCATATGTAACACTGTAAAATGAGACAAGTAGTTTTACCTTTGGCTACCTCCATATTTATTTTTTCCACAGGGATTGGCTCTCCCCCCAGCCCCCCCCCCCCATTTTTTTTAACCCAGCTACACTTCCAGTGATATCAGGGACCTATGAACTCTGTAGCTCCTCTTGGCCACCCAAAGGTCAAAAGTACCTTTGGACTTGTGACTATGTTCTAAAAGGTATAGTTGGCATTTGATCTAATAAAGGGGATTGAGTACAGTAAAGATAATATTACATGGGCTTGGTTTTTTGAATTGGTTGGACCTTGTACAGGTCCTTAGATTTTGCTTTTAAGTTCTTTGATATGTGTTTTCAAGGAGGGAATATTCATTTATTTATTGCATTAATCAATATTGCTTGATCATAATCCATCAGGGGTGCACTGCATGAAGACTGCTAAGGGCTATGAAGGTCAACCAGAAAAAGTCTTTCCTCAAGTAGCTTGTAGTGAAATGTCGTTGCTATAGGCAGGCGTGGGCGGTGTCAGAGAACAGATGGAGGAACCAGAGTGCACATCCACCCTCAGTGCCTCACGTGGTTCTTGCCTCCGTGAGTTCTGACAACAGTTCTTGCCAGAGTGCTCTTTGGGATGTGATAAAGAAATGGGAGAGGAAGCCAGCATTCTAACTTGCGTTCACAAGCAGCACTTCGGCATATGAAATACTGCTACTATGACCAAGCTGGCTTTAATATCCCCTCAGTGTAACTAAACTCGGGATGGGTTTCTCCTTAGAATAGGCCCCCAATATTATTTTTCTTAGAGTATTGTTTTAGAAAACTTGGATTTATACATTCTTTCTCTGCTGCTTTGAAATGTAGTATATGAATCTTCTTCCAGCCTCTTGCCAGTTTCACAGCTCAGAAAGATGTCTTGGGAATCATGGCTTTGGAAGGAAGTAGTACCCTTGTCTCCAAGTTTCCATGAGAAGGTCAGAGCAGAACTTTGATGGGCACCAAGTAGCAAACTCAGATGTCCTAATCACAGAGCAAGACATTTGTAAACTCAGGATTAACTTAATATGTTCTACACCCGCCACTGAGCGACCTACTTCCTCATGTCCCCTAATACTTTTCACTGGCTCACCTCACCACTTTAAAACCCTCCTATCTTTGGTTTCAGCAGAGTTGAATGTATCTTTTTCCTTTTACTGCAATAGCCTAAAGTCGTCTTTGTCTGTTTAACTTTGGTACAGTTTTTGCTATGAAATCCTGATGCCAGTTGACCTTCGCATATCAATCTTAATGAAGATAAGAGCTTAGATGGAATCTTCTTTCCAACCTGTTTGATGCTATGAGACGCACAAAATACTCAAATATATAGATGTGGGTTGGAGTAAGAAACTGAATGCTAGCCATTATTTGGAATTAGTAAAGTAATAATTTGGCTGAAAAAAAGCAAACTTCACAGAAAGGTGGCCCCCAAAAATAAGTGCTGAGGCATGAAGCACTTTAGTTAAGGGTAGGTCCAGGGTGAGGCTTGGGAATTTGCATTTCTAAATCCCAGCTGGTGCTGATAGTACTTATCCTGGCTCCACATTTCAGTCTTTAGCTGTATTTAACATCACAACTGAGCAAATTTTAAACTATTTATTAATTCACTAAAAATACTAAAACTATTATTTTTAACATAAACACTGTTATGAAAGTTATTTTTATTTTCAAAGTGAAAATATTTAGAGTGGCATTGTTTTACACTTGTGTACTTTGCTTTATCATCTGACTTAGAAGTCAGCTGTCTTCTCATATCTATCCTGCACCAGTCTTCTGCCATACATTGTTTTGATAGAAATAGAGGAGAAATATCTGTTTTATATGTATTTAGTGGGAACATGGAGGAGTATTTTAATGGTCTTTTCAGATCATTGTGCAATTTTTAAAATATTACAATGAATCACAGTGAGTGGTAGTCTCTTAAAGGTCACTTGCAATTTTGAGTCTGAAACTAAACCATGTTAGCTTCCTATTCCTACTACAACAAACTGAGTGATTTACATTCTCACAATTGTCAAGGCCAAAACTGTGCAATCAAGGTGCCAGTCTGGCTGTCCTCTCTCTAGAGGCTCTAGGAGATTCTGGTTTGTGCCTCCGTCTTCTGGTGGCTGTGGGCATTCCTTGATTTACACTCTCACCACCCCAATCTCTGCCTCTGTGGTCACAGGGCTTTCTCCTCTTCTGTTTCGGCCTAACTCTTATAAAGACAATTGTCATTTGACTTAGCTCCCTCCCTCAGGATAATCCAGGATTAGCATTTCTCAAAATCCTTAACATAATCACATTTTTTTTTTTTGTCTCTCATTCCCTATTTTATCATGTAAAATACAGGTTCTGGGGATTAAGATATGGAGATATCGTATTAGAGGCTACCACTCAACCCACTACACATATCAATCAATGACTTTGTCTTATTAGATTTACATTTAAGTGCATTGGTTTATCTTGCAATATGAAAGGTCTTTCCCATGTGTATTATTATGACATCATGCAGTAGTCATTTAGAAAATATTCATTCACTGAGTTATGGGGATCTTCCAAATGTTGATACATTTATTACATAGTATCAAAAATACGGCTTATTAATATCACTACAAACATCATCAGGAAAGTTTGGAAGATTGGAAACCTGCATGGTGACAAATGCACATTTTCCAAAACTCTTATTTTTCACTTGGAAGCTCCAACTCAATCACTGGCAACAAATGTAGTTGCTAATGGCTTTTCCTTGAAGTGACAGGCTCACTTGGTTTGTTTTTAAGAAATATTCCACCAAATATCCCCCATCTGAATAACTATCATTTGTTTGTCATTCTTTCAAATATAAATTGTGCTGTGAGAAAGGAACTAATTCAGCTCATAGCTAAAAAATTGCAGAGTGCTTTTCCTAAAGGTAACTGTCATACTTCAGTGTGCAGCAAAGCACTTTGTGTGTAATTCTCCTTGTCAAACACAGTATTTAAAAGATGTGTATCAGGGAGTTGAGATTTAATAGTACTAACAGTTCTTACTGCTGCTTCAAGGATATTTTTAAGCGAACTTGGCATTTTCCCCTTATATTTTGCTAATTGAGTGTGTGCTGGGACTACTGGTACAGCTCAGTATCACCTGTTTTCTGCGAAGATGCCAGCGATTTTCACCAGCATTGCTGTGAACCATTAGTGCAAATATCAAAGTAGTAAAAGAAGGCAAAGAATACATTAAAAATTATCAGAATGGTTTTGACCTTAAAGACCCCTAGAGGGCTTGGGGACTATTTGAGAACTTCTATGTTGAGGTGTTCTCCATTTCTTTCTTTCTTTCTTTTTTTCATTTAGAATACAGCTCTTTTAGATGTAGGATTTTTTATGCCTGCCTTTTTCTATATAGACTCATAGTCTGTACTGTCAATACCACCAATGATAAAGTATTCCTTTAAAGGATGCTCTACTGTATACTGTGAAATTTTCTTCCAAGCTTATGATATCCATCCAGAATGTTCGATGTTGAACTTTCATATTATTTTAATAAAATGTCAACAGAAGGATTTCAGACAATAAGCAGGATGCTAATACTTCCTCAAATAATCTCCAAGTTGTTTATGATCAAATAGTTAAGGGTTGTCATTGTCTAGTTATGTTCCGAAGACTGCAAGTATTGATCAATATTCATGTGACATTGAATCATATATGCAAAAATATAATGTATCTTCCTTTTGTTGTAGATGCTTTTGTGCCTTTTAGGGACCTTTTGTGGCTTTCCTCATATAGGTTTTGAACATTCCTAAGCTTACAAATAAGTATTTATTACTATAATAGGGTCATACCTCTCACAATGTCCTCTAATTGATTTTATATTATATATTTATATACCATGTTCTTTTATAGAAACATTTAACATCATACAGATATTAATTATTTCTAAATGAGTAAATTTAATGCATTCCCAATGGAATTACCTAGTTTTTTATTTTTTCCCTCTGGGGATAACTATGTTGATTAGTAATTTTATTTGAAAAAACAAGTAAGTAAAACCATGATGAGAAGAGTTGTGGAATGTGTAGTGACCTATTTTTATTATATATTAAAACATATAAAGATTAAAATATTGTATTGGTGGATGCTAAATAGATGTTTAGGTCAAGAGAAGATAATAAGAAAACCCATTAACAGATCCTGATATTATGGATTTTATTATAAAGCCAGAAAAATCAAATCAGTGGGGAAAATGTACATTCTTTAATAAGTGATGTTAGGTTAACCAGGTAGGTATATAGAAAAAATTTCATTCACATACTACACTTTAAGATAAATAGCAAGAGAATTAGAAATGCCAGTTTAAAAAACAATATGTATAAGGTAGTAGAAGGAAACCCATGTTCCTCCATAACTTGGGAATAGAGAAAACTTGAACTTTCCCATGATTATAATACAGAAGCAGTAAAGATTGGTATACCTGACTACTTAAAAAACTAAATAGCAACAGAATTATAAACAAATAACATAGATGATAAACTAGAAAAATTACTTGCTGTTATTTCATAAATAGTTACTATGATACGGAGCTTCTGAAAAAAGGGGAAATTACTATAACTTAAGAGAAAAATAGGCACTTCATAGAAAAAGAGGCAAATCGCTCTTAAACATAGAAGAGTTTATCATCATTCCCCAAAAAGGAAAAGGCAAATTGACACTGTAAGATTTGATTTCTATTAGATTGGCAAATGTTCCAATTTGCCAACATACTGTGCAATCAAACTCAAGTCTGTGGGGAAACAGGTTCTTTAGCATAATGCTGGTCGAATAAAAAAAGAACGTGTCAACTATTTTGAAGAGAAAAAGCTTTGCAATGTCTAGTAATATTATGCCTGTCTTTAATTTTTGAGTGGGCAATTTCTCTCATTAGAATCTATCTCAGATATATACTCTTTGTCTCCTAATGTCTTCCATGTTGTTCATCCCTTTATCTGTCTCATGTTTTATTCTGGATAACTTATTTGTATGTATCTTCTACCTCACTAATTCTCTTTTCTACTGTATCTGTCCTATTTTAGACCTTCATTGAGTATTTATGTTGTATTCTAAATTTGTATTTTTTTCAGTCTTGCACGTCTGATAGCTCGTTGATTTATGCTTGTTTTTGCCGTTGCTCAGTTTGTTTACTTAAATGTTTATGCATGCTCCTCCTGAATGCTGAGGCTACCAACTTAGAAATCTTCAATCTTGACAGATATTAACTTTTTACTTATTTGCTAGTCTTGTTTTTGCTGGATTTGACTCAGTGGCTTATTTTTTTTTCCATTACTATTTCCATTCACTATTTTGTATTAGTTTCAAGTGTGCAGCATAGCAGTTAGACAATCATATGCTTTATGAACTGTTCCCCTTTCAATAATCCCAGTACCCACCTGGCACTGGTACTTACTGCCAGATGTAATGCACAGTTATGACAGTATTATTGGCTATATTTCCTATGCTGTACTTTACAAGTGAAGTGGCTTACTGTTTTATGAGAGTGACCATCTTTGTAAAGAGAGTTATGTATGATTTTTCTCTCTGGACAATTTGCAAGTCAATTGTAGAGGATTTTTCTGTTTCTTAGGGGTTTGGGGTTCAGAGCAGAGAGTGAATATTCAACCTCTCTTCAGGAGTCAGTATTCCAAAACTGTTGCTGGAAGATTTGGCATCAGGGCTTCCTTGTTTTTTCTCCCTGCTGCCACACCACTGGGCTGGTCCACTCTTCGTGATAATCTGCTTCCCTGACTCGGAAGTACTGACTCAACTTTTAACTCATTGTGCCCTGGGGTGTAGCTGCTCTAATTCCTAGCTACCAGAGCCTTGGCTTTAGAATTGTAGGACATCAGAGCAAAATATTTCTGATCACTGCTTCATCACTTACTTACTGTTGTTAGCCAATATTAGTTGCATTCTGCTTTAACTCCACAAGTTAGACACTATAATCACAGTTGTTTTATCTAGGCTGCTGTTAAAATATTTTCATTTAGCTCTTCTTGTGTCTGTCTGGACTGAAAGAGTAATTAATTTGTGGTGTGCAAAATATTTAAAAGGTTTTAAAGAACTTCAGGTTCTCCAGAGGTTATTGCTGCTTTAAACTTAACTGGAAATTTTGCTGGTGTTTCAGTAAGTAAACTCAGCCAAACCTTGCAGTGGGCTTTACAGGGGTAGAAAAAATGTGTGCTGAATATAGGATTTTGCTTCATGCCAGAAGCCTCTTCTATAGACTTTATTTCAATGGGAAAATCATGGCCTGTAGCTTGAGCCAGCAATTTACAGATTAGTAGACAAGAAGATTTATTGAACTAAACAGTAAAAAGGAAAAGCCATTTTATAATGTGAGATAGAATAGTCGAACCAAAAAATTGTTGTCTTCTCTAGTCTATACATAAATCAGTGCCTTATCATTTCTGTGTAGTCTTGCTTAGCATTTTTTAAAACCCTGGAATTATGAATAGAATCTTTGTCATGCAGACCTTAGAATATATTTATGTCACAGCTACTGAGCATTTAAAAATTTCTACTCTTATTTTTTTCCCTCATTTTTATTCTGACCTCTTCTCAGTCTTGTAACTCATTCTGTATATCATAAACAGATCTAAGCAGCCTTGTGTGGGTGGCTGATGAGAAACATTAGTTTGCATGGAAAACCCAGGAAATTCAAAATAAACATTCTAGCCTTAATGTTACCAGAGTTTATTTTCGGTTTATTTTCAGTTGTTACCACAAAGCACAGGTAAAATCTATTTGAGGCTGGCTTGGTCTTGCTATTCTAAATTTGACCCTTCAAGGGTAAATGTTTTTATATTGCTCATAATTCCATTTTTCCTTTCTGAATTTCTACTGCTGCTCCAGATTCATTTCAAGAAACTGTTGTTAGCAAGAAGAGACGTGTGTGCCCTGAATGATATGTCTAGGTCACATTGCATCCTTATCATCAGTAAGTTTGTACAGAATCAGCTCTTAGCATTGCTTTTTACAATTGTGAAAAATAGTGGAAATGGGAGGGAGATAGTAAATATCCAAGACTCTCATGTCTTAGTTCCTATGTTTAGGACAACATTTCAAAATGAGGTGCTGTTTGAGGGAAGAAATAACTTTCTTGTTAATAAGGCACATGTTAAAGCAACTTATTTGCAAGTGAAAGCAAGGAAGCCATGTTTATCCCCCCCCCCCCCCCCCAGTTTGCAGAGTACTTCATACAAAAAAGAAGCCTTTGTAAAAATACAGATAAGAAGTGTAAGAGGCACATGCATAGTTTGATGACTAAATAAACCCCTATTTTCCCATCACCAAGACTGAGAAATAAGACGCTATTATCACCATAGGAAACCCCTGGATGACTCTTCTAGTTTCCATTTCACTCTTAGCTTCCAAGAGGGCTGCACCATTTTGAAATTCTAAGTTTGTGATATTCATTCTCTTTAATTTTATGAAAAACATGTCTCCCTAAGCAATGTACCATTATATATATACATATATATATATATATACATATATATATTTTAAAATTACAAAATGAAATCATGTATTCTTCTGTGAATGTTTTATTCTGTTCCTGTTAATGATAGTCCATTTTACTATCATGTTTATCTGACTATCTTAATATGTGTATACATATAGCTTCATATGCATACATACCATGATGGGTTATTTATCCACTCCACTAATGATAAATACTTGCAGTGCTTTCAGGGTTTTCTTTGTTATAGTGTATGCTACTCTAAATAGTAATAGGGGATGGGTGTAATAAAACAACAATAAAATAAAATTAAAAAAATAATAATAACGGCTTAAGCTACAATATACTGTGTGCCAGGTACTCTCCCAAGTATTTTATGTGTACCCACTCATTTAAATATTGTATCAGCACTAGCCTATGAGCTAGGTACTATCATTATAAATTCACAGTTAAGAAAACGAAAGCATAGAAATGATAATAACATTAACTAAATTAAAAAATTGTAGAGATGAGCCCTGGCTGGTGTGGCTCAGGGGATAGGTGCCAGCCTGAGAACCCAAAGGTTGCTGGTTCAATTTCCCCTCCAGGGCACATACCCAGGTTGCAAGCCAGGTCTCCAGCCAGGTCCTTAGCTGGAAGCAGGTGAAAGGCAACCATACATTGATGTATCTCTCCCTTTCTTCCTTCCTCCCTGCTTTTCTCTCTGAAACTTTGTACTCTGCTTTCTTCACTGTTGCCTTTTTCCCTAAGCCTATGGAATCCACCACCCTACTTTCTGTTTCTGTGAATCCAATCATGTTGTATTTATAATATGAATGGCATATTCCTTCACCTTCTGTGTCTGGCTTAATTCACTTAGCATAATGTCCTCTAGGTTTATCTATGTTGCAAATGGCAGGATTTCCTTCTTTCTGGTGCATGAATAAATAGTATTACATTGTACATTAAAGCACATTAAAAATTATTCAGCAGTTGATATAGGCTGCTTCAATGCCTTGGCTATTATAAATCTGCAATAAATTTAGGAGTGCAAATCTTTCTTTGACATCCTGATTTCAATTCTTTTGGGCATCTATCTGTCAGTGGTTTGCTGGATCACGTAATAGTTCAGTTTTAATTTTTTGAGGAACTTCTGTATTGCTTTTGAAGTGACTACATTCCCATCAACAGTGTAAGGGAGTTCTCTTTGCTTCACATCCTCACCAATGCTAGTTACCTTTTGTTTTGTTTAGGTTTTAATAGTTTGTATTTTTCAGTTACAGTTGACGTACAATATTAGTTTCAGGAGTTTTATGGTTTCAGGCCTTGTGTTTAGATCTTTAAATCCATTTCGAGTTAATTTTTGTGCATAATTGAGATAAGGGCCCATTAAGAACTTTTGTTCTTATTTATGGTTTCAAGTCTTTAAGTCTTTAATTCAGTTTTTGAAGGGCACTGTCGTATTTTTTTTCTGGCTTTATTGAAATATTATTCACGTACGATGACATTGCGTAAGTTTAAGGTGTACAATGTGTTGATTTGACACACTTACATGAGTAGTATATTGCAAAATGATTATCACCAGAGCACCAGCCAACGTCTTTTTACATCATGTAATGACCTTTCCTGTCCTGAAGGAATCAGTCATGTTCTGAGAGGACCTCTTTTAAAGCTGCTTTGCCAGATTCGGGGGAGGGGTGATACAAAGCAGATAAAATGAACTTTTCTCCTTAACCCTGGCAATGTCTTCTCTTCCCTCCATCATTTCTGTGTTCTTCCAGGGCAGTGTAACTTCTCACCTTGCTTCTGGAGCTCTCGTGAGGGTATTTTCATCCATGAGTGATTGTTAAGCATGTTTCTGTGGTGGAAAGAGTGCTGAAGCTTCCTAGGCTGCAATCTTGCTGCTATGCTGGGTTTAATAGTGATCACTATAATAATAGCTAACATTTGCTCACTAGGGACTCTATACAGATACAAAGCATTGTCTAATTCTTGTAGCAAACACCTACGGTACTATTCTTATCCCAATTACCTGTGATAACATTGAAACTCAAGGTCACCACCATAGCCTTATGCTGTGGAGCTAAAACTCTGACCCATGTGTGACTTTAGAGCCAGTTGGAACCTATACATTAAGTCTACCACTTCTATAGCATCTACAAAGCACTGTGACAGTGTGTTACATTGTTTATGGGTAGGGAAATACTTCAAACCAATTATCTTTGAAAAACTAATAGGTACATCAACAGCCTTTATCGTTGGAATACATGTGCTCCTGAATGATTATTTATTTGTCAAAACAAAATGTTTTTTGTTTGTTTTATATAAAAAATTTTACAATGCTATTAAAAGTGTATTTCCTTTTAAAATGATTTCAGAGGTCACAATGTAGAGGGGTTCAGAAATAAGATACTTTGAATCTGGCATTGAGAATTTTTGGTTGTAAAGTGCTTAATAGAACTGCTGAATGAATAGGAAATGAGTTCAATTTATAATTTTCATGATATTTGGGAAAAGCATTGTACAGGGGTGGTTTAAAGTTTGTTTATTCAGAGTTTATTCTTGTATTATTATTTATTATTGAATTATTTATTTGTACCATAACTGTAAACCTACTTTTGCATATCCCTGTATTCTAAAACAACTGTTATAGAGACACTATACAGTGATTTCATTTTCTACTTTATTAATTCCTTTAATTAAAATTCTTTTAGATTTCTATCTTTATAGAATATAAAAAGATATTAACTGCTGGGAGAAATGTCTTGGCTAATGTGAGGTATTTGTCCTTATTAAAGTATATATTATGAAGTATTTAACTGACTGAAATAGCATAAACACACTAGCTTTCTGTACTTGTTATCCCAAATAAAGCTGGAAAAGTTGGTGATTAGCAATCTCAGAGAGCATAGAAGATGGGGATGATTAATTTATCTTTCTTTCTTAGTTAACTCTTTCCATAGAGAATCAACTAACACATTATTCAAAGGGTAAATTAGAGCTTTTCTTCTTAAAAGAAATCTTTATATACTAAGGATTTTTGTTGCGAAAGTAAATGGGATTATTTTCTAAATTTTTCTTTCTGATATTAGTGTATATCAATTATTGGTGTATAAAAATGCCTCTGATTTTTTGAATATTAATTTTGTTTCCTGTTACTTTGCCAAATTGATTTATTAGTTCTACTAGAGTTTTGGGGAGTGTTTAGGCTTTCTTCTGTACATTCTCTTGTCATCTGCAAATGACAGATTTCCTCCTTCCTTTCCAATTTTGACCCCTTTTATTTCTTCTTCTTGTCTGATTGCCGTAGCTAGGACTTCTAGTACTATGTTGAATAATAGTGGTGAAAGCAGGCATCCCTGTCTTGTTTCTGATCTTAAGGAACACACTTGTTTTTGCCCATTGAGTATGGTGTTGGCTGTAGGTTTTTCATATATGACTCTCTAGATATTTTGAGGTATGATCCCTCTATTCACACTTTGCTGAGAGTTTTTAATCTTAGCAAGTGGGTGCTGGCTTTTATTAAATGCTTCTTCTGTGTCTATTGATGTGATCATGTGGCTTTTGTATTCCATTTTGTTTATGTGATGTATCACATATATTGATTTGCACATGTTGTACCATCCTTGAATGCTGAAATAAATCCCACTGATTATGTGTATGATCTTTTTAATGTATTGTTAATATTTTGTTACTTTTATTATCCAAACAAAATTTTAATTCTAATGCATATCATGTTAATTCTTTTTCTTTATACACTTTTCATCTGAAATGAAACAGATGGTTGAATTCTGATTTGTTTTCCAACCATTAGTCTAGCTAACTGAAGTGAGAAGAAATGGTATTGGCAATTCTAGACTAACTGGTTAGCATCTGATGCCTGAGATAAACACAGTATTTAAGAAGCCCAGGACTCATACCTTTCTTATATCCACAATCAGACCCAGCTAAAGAATTGAGTATCCAGTAATACTCACTGTTGGCCTGATTTGAATCCAAATGGCTGCCCTGAAGGGACATTGCTGTGTGTTCCATGTTGTCTCCCCACTGTCCCATTTCCTCTTTTTCATGGGGTTTTTGTGCTGTCATATCTTGGCTGGCTACAGTGTCTGTCTCTAGGAATCTCCTAAATAAATAATGTTTCCTCTCATACTGCCTTTTACCCGATGCTGTTCAAATGTTTTGGTTCCTGTCCCTTTAAGCCTTAGATTTTAACAGTTATAAAGAAAACTTTTCACCCTTTGTTTCTATTTGCTTCAATAGGGCCCATTTAGAAGGTGTATTATGATGTTGCTTTTTTATTATAGAACTGCTAATCATTTAGTCAAATTATTAGTAAACTCTGGGATTGAGCGTGAAATGTGCATTTTAATGGTCCTCACTAGGCTCTTTATAGTTATTTGTGTAGAAAGCTTCCCAACTAATTTTATTAAATATAAGTCCTTTTGCCTTGAAGTAAATAATTGTTGGCACTATTATGCTGTTCTGAGGAGAAACAATTGGTGCTGTTATGGATGCAGTTATTTATAGGAAAACATTTGCAGAAAATAAAGATGGCTGCAGCAAAAGTGTTTCAGACCCTTTTGAGTCCTAAATTTTAGTATATGTTCGATGTGTTGTACCTATGGTGTGGAGTCTGTTTTATAGTATAATTATGGAAATAATTGCATTTTGGGAAAAAGACAATATCCATTGCAGGGTTTCCTGAGGGACATTGCAGGGTTTCCTGAGGGACATTGGCTGAGCGGGGGAAAGTAACAACAGCTTTCTGGATTTGGAAAAATCTTTGTGATGTAAGAGAAGTACTTTCCTTGAGAGAGTGCTCTTTTTATTCTTAACTCAACAAGAGAATAGTGTTTATTAATTTAGGACAAGCAGGACACAAAAGACAATGTTGCTCTTTGACAGTAAACACTGTGAACAGTCAGCTATATAACTTGGTTTCTTTTGGGGTTGCACAGCAACCATTTTCCATGTACATAATACATTGGCAGACTATTCCTCAATGCCACCAAAGAGACTGGCTTCTGCTGGGGAGTGGAAAGGCTTGTAGGTGTGGTGGAAAACGAGGCATGTGCCATCTGTTCCATTTGTGCCGTTTTATTTCCTTGAGTTGGTGGATAGTGGCAAGTTATCTGACTTGATGTATAAGAATGGATTCTTAATACACACATAGAAAGAAGCACCTTATAACAGTTACATTGAAGGGGAAATAGGATCTAGAAGAAATTCCATTATTGTTTATTTTCCCCCCTCTGAAGCTGACAGGAAGAAGGCTATTACTGATATTTTCTCCTGGGAAGAATTAGGAAAGTGAGTACTTTTAAAGTACGGATGGAGACCTGACTGGTGCCACCCAGTTGGATAGGTATCATTTTGCAAATCAACAAGTTGCTGATTTGATTCCCTATCCGGGCACAGGTCTGGTTGCATTTGGTCCCCAGTTGGGAAACGTACAAGCAGCAACTGATTGATTTTTCTCTCTCTCTCTCTTTCTTCTTTCCTTGCTCTCTCTTTAAAAATAAAAAGAAAATCTTTATAAAAACATAACATGACACAAATACGGCTCTACCTTGTAAAGCAGTAGTGACCCATGGGGCAGGGGTGGTAGCTGGAAGGTTTCACTGAGCACAGATGATAAGGGTGTCTGTCATCTGTACAGAATTTGAACTGACTAAAAGTCACTTAAAAATATATCACCTTGCACAGGCAATTCTAAATAATGTGTTAAAATACCTCTTACTGTGTGGGAGGCCATTCCCTTTATATGCCATTCCCTCCTCTATATCTCATTTACAATGGTCTTTACGGTGGAAGCAGGGCTGTATGTACATAATTCACTGCTAAATTTGAATATATGGAAGCTAATGCTTTCCTGTATTACTGATAAAAACAACACAAACAGCAATAATGGGGAGTGTTTATTGTACAGTTCTGGCATCCCAGGCACTATATGTACATAAATAACTGCGTTTCTTTTTCACCATAAGCACAAAGCTGTTATTACTACATTTTTCAATTGAGAAATTTGAGAACGAAAGGATTTTTCCAACATCATATGAATGCATGAGCTGTCTGACTTCAACTTCAACATTGTTTTCCATTATAAATACCCTGCTTTCCACCAACTTTACTTGGTCATCTTTAGGGAATACTTTTTAATGAGACTTGAGTAATAATTATATTCTTTCTCCTCTAGCTCCTGTTCTCCTTTTGCCCTTCCACTCTCTTTAGGAGGGCTTTCATACTCTTTACACCATTTGACTGTTTTGGCAAGTCCCTGCATCTTGCCCTAAATCAGGCGTGTCTTTCCTGACAGATCCCGTGAAGCCCTTGTGGCAGCTGGAGAGAAGACATGCAGTAGTTCACTTGATAACCTGCCCCTCTTGCAGGAGAAGCTAACGATGTGAAAAAGGGCCTTTGGACAGGATAACCTAGTTTCTTTTTGTTTATTGTGACAGGGCTGCTCGTACTTCAGTCCCCAGGAGCCCCTTATTGCTCAATTCTAATGCCACTTGTTATGACTTGCATGTTTGTACCCTCCAAAATCCACATGTTGGCAGCCTAATCCCCTTGGTCCCCCACATATCGAGCCTTTGAGAAGTAATCAGGTCACAAGGATGGAGCCCTTATGATGGGATAAGGGCTTATATAAAAAGAAACAAGGGCTTAGAAGAAGAAACATGAGAGAGCTTGCTTCTCTCTGCCCTCTGCCACCTAAGGGCACAGCAAGAAGGGGGCCATCGGCAAACCAGAGGAGACCTTTCCCCAGAACCCGACCATGCTGGTACCCTGACCTCAGATTTCCCAGCCTCTAGACCTGTGAGAAATAAGTCACCTGTCACCCAAAGCCCATTGTTTACCTTAGGGTTCACATTTGGTATTGTCCATTCCATGTATAATGATATAAGTCCATCATTGTAATATAGAGAGTATTTTCAGTGCTTAAAAATCCTCTGTGCTCTACCTATTCACTTCTCCCCTTAACCCTTGGCAGCCTCTAACCTTTTGATTGTCTCCCTAGTTTTGCCTTTTTAAGAATGTCATATAGCTGGGATCAAACAGTGTGTAGCCTTTTCAGATTGGCTTCTTAGTAATATGCATTCAAATTTCCTCCATGTCTTTTCATGGCTCGATAGCTAATTTCTTTTTAGCTCTGCACAATATTCCATTGCCTAGATATACCATTTTATTTATCTGTTATTCGCTCACTGAAGAACATCTGGCTATTTCCATGATTTGGCAGTTATGAATAAAGCTGCTATATCCATCCATATGCCAGTTTTTGGGCGGACATACATTTCCTTCTTGGGTAAATACCAAGAAGTACAATTGCTAGATTTAGTAAGGGGGTGTTTAACTTGTAAGGAACTATCACATTATCTTCCCAAGTGATTGTACCCTTTTGCATTCCCACCAGCAAAGAATGAGAGTTCCTGTTGTTCCACATCTTTGCCAGCATCTGGTGTTAGTGTTTAAGAGTTTGCCCATTCTCACAGGTGTATATGGCTATCCCACTGCTGTTTTAATTTGTGTTTTTCTGATGACATATGATATGGAGACATTTTCAATATGCCTATTTGTAGCCTATATACTTTTTTTGGTGATTGATGTATCTGTTAAGGTTTTAGCCCATTTTTAAATTGCATTGTTTGTATTGCTGAATTTTAAGAGATCCTTCATATGTATTGGATAATAGTTCTTTACAATATTACCCTTTTAGGAATATTAAGGGAAATAAACAGGAAAATTCTAGTATTTTATTCCTTCTGACAATCTTCTTGGAGTACAATATGATCATTTCCCCAGAAGAGTATATAGGCTAAACTGCAAGTCTAGGTCATTTAATTTTTAAATTTAATTTTATTGTTGTATTATATCCATCCCCTTTTTATTCCCCTCTGTCCCCTTCCCCACCCACCCACTCCCCCCCAAAGTCAATCCCACTTGTTTTCCATGTCCATGGTCCTTTCATACTAGGTTCTTGACTATACTGCTCCTCTTCTTTGCCTCTTAGGTCATTCTTTTAACTTCAGTTTGAAATTGGAAAGAATTAGTAACTATGAAGAATGATTAAATAATATATAATGAATATTTGATGTTAATAATTGTTTAAAATTTAATTTTGAATATTTAAAAATACCCTTTACACAACGAGCTTAGATAACTTATTTTGCATTTCCTAAAACTGTCACAGTAGAGTTCCTCCTCCATCACAAAATAGTGGTTTAAAAAAACTTTTCATTTCTCTTAAATATCTAATCATAACCATTTCAGATTTTTACAAGTACAAAAATCTAATATTCCCGCACTGTCAGTCTCATGTGAGTCTGATTATTCACAATGATGGTACCATCAAAACGCATGACCAGATGAAACAGGGAGGGGGTAGCAGATCCCAAAGGGTATAGAAAACTGCATTCTGCCTCCAAAGATGGCTATGATGTGACTCATGAAGCAATATAAAGAGGGCATATAACCAGTATAATTCAGGTGAACAATTTACTTCATAAGTAATTCTGTATGTATTCTATAAATATCACCCCTTTTATTACTTTATACTACAAAAGATTATTAGTATGAATGCAATATTTTCTTGAAGCTGTGTTTTGTCTATATGCTCAGTCATCCATTCTTAGTACTGGGAGAAAATATTTCAGAGAAAATAGGCTTATGTGCCTTTATTATCCATGAACTACAAAATGCTAAAATGAGAAAAAGTGGTAGGGATTTTCTAAAAATGGAATGCAAATTACTTGTGCACACTATTTGTAGGAAAACACAAACATTTAATAAGTGAAGGAGGGTGAATATAGACTTTACACCTATAAGCCACATACCCTCATTGATTCCTTATTTCAATGTGGCTTCAGAGGGTGGAGAATATTATTTTCTTCCTCCTGTTTCCATGCAGAGGGGCTATGCTACCACAGTAGTGCTGGCTTCCTTGCAGACAGGTCACTCACTCCTCCCCATTGACTGGATGGAGGTTGGAGATAAAGAGTGGAGAAAGCCAGTTCAGCCCTCTTTCTTTCTTTCTTTCTTTCTTTCTTTTTCTTTCTTTCTTTCTTTCTTTCTTTCTTTCTTTCTTTCTTTCTTTCTTTCTTTCTTTCTTTCTTTTCTTTCTTTTCTTTCTTTTCTTTCTTTTCTTTCTTTCTTTCATTTTATTATTTTTAGAGAGAGGGGAAGGGAGAGAGGTAGAGAGGGAGAGAGACATCATATGGTTTGCCTTTCACCTGCTTCTTGCTATAGACCAGACTGGAAACCTGGCTTGCAACCTGGTTATGTGCCCTGGCTGGGAATCAAACCAGCTACCTTTGGGTTTGCAGGCCAGCACCCTTCGTTTTCTATCATAAGAATAGCCCCCTCTACTTTTGTTCTTTCTCCTGTGTATTCGGGTGAACTTCCAGGAACAGGGAAGAGCCTGTCTGTCACTGGATATATGTCTGCCTATTTAAGGGCCTGGGTGTTAGGAAGTCCTTTGAGTGCAGGTTTAAATCTATCTTCTCCAAACTGTATCAATATTACAACTATCACTTAACTCTCCATCTGTTTAGCTCTTACGTTTTTAAAATTGTTTCTGAACCAAAGTTGAGTAGAAAGGAATACTATTCATATACTTCATAAGATCCTAAAGGTAATACTGAAATCCCTGGTATATCCATGAAACATGCAAAGTAAGGCCATCTTGTTATAAATTCAGTGAACATGTGATTGAAGTATATCCAGATCAACACCATTGCATTTTAAAGCAAAAACAAATTTAAAATTTCTTAAATATGAAGTATTGAATATAAAAACCAAAATCTATAATAGTTCATGTTGATATCCTCCATCCACATCAGAGATAGAAAAGCCATTCAATTACTATGTATAAATCTCATGACTTATTACTTGAAAGATAGTGATTTAGGTTATTGCCTATATATGGTTCTTTATATGCTTTGATCATTCAAAGAGGCATCCTGTGAAATCCCTTTCCTATTGGTTCAGCCCTGTTGCTTTCCTCCTAACCAAGTTAATTTAAGAATTTTGCATGTGATATTTATGTATGGAAAATTCCAAATTAAAAAAAAAGAACTTGCATTAATGATTTCAAGAATTTTTATATTGATTTAAGTCAAAGAGTATGCAAATGCTTGAGAAAATTTTACAATGTATATTTCACATCTTATAATACTTAGGGAGCATAAGTCAACCTTACTAGTGATTCTTATCTCATTACATTTCTTTAGTTTTATTTGAGTTATGTATTTTTAATATTCTGGAAAAAACAATTTTTCTTCTGTTAAAGATTGAAAAAGCTGAGGAGTAGAATTGGCTTGTCTTTGAAAATATATATATACATTTTGCATATTCAGTGCTGCTCTTAGTAAAGAAACATCATTAAGATCCCAGATTTTCCAATTCTATTTACAAAATTGCATATGCAAATGAGTTCAGTCACAAAGAAATCCATAGTGATACTATCAAAGGGAATTGAAGTGCTCTTTATAGCAAGTCAGTTTGTTCCATTAATCTGAGGGTGATAGGATTGAACCATTATGTTCCCAGATGGTGTCAGGCAATAAATGGACAATCCTTGATAAACTGCTTTTTAAGTATTTTTTTTTTCCTGAAGATCAGGTCTAGGAGCAACAAATTGATGCTGGTTAATTGGAGTCCCCGAGAAACATTTAAATTTAAGTTTAAGTCTTTATGCCCCAAGTCAGTAGGTCCCTGTTAACTGACAAAAGAGGTTAAATGTTGTAAAAAGGTACATCCTAAGTCGCCGTTGGTCATAAAAAATGAGTTAAACTATGTCTAGATATAAATTTATTCTGCATATTTGTAGCCATAATTGATTTTGCCTGAGCTTTTAGGCTCTTCAATGTGTATTTTATGAGAGAAGTAGGTCATTGACAAATGTCAAATTCACAAAATAAGACTATGGTTCCTGGCTGCCAAAAATTGTGATTATTTTGTTCATCCCTCTGAATACTTTTAGCACTTACCCTGTTTTCTTATTTTTTAAATTTTTTTAGCGATCTTTGACTACTCTCATTGTGTAGCAGAAAGAGTGGAAGCTTTGCTATCAAACATGCCCGGTTCTGTTCAGCTCTAGGGAGCTAGAGGACTTGGCTACTTCCTCTTAACTGCTCTCAATCTCGGTTTTCTTGGCCATGAAATAGAACAGGAGACACATCATAGAAAATTTGCAAGGATTTAATAAATTATATGATGTCCTCAGGAAAGTACTTGGCATGACAGAAGTACCCAACACGTTTAAAAATAAAAATTTTGCACGAGGTCTGTCCAGAAAATATCGAGCCAATGCGTTGATATAATTTTGTGCTCAATACTTTCGAGACAGACCTCTTGTGTCCCAGTAAGGTATCACATGCTGGCGGGAAGGGGAGTGTGCTGCTCTTTTTAGTGTCGGAATAGATACCTGGTGCTCTGCATGTGCATCCGGAAGACTTCCCTGGCACAGACAGGACTCTTACAGGCGTTTTACATGACTGGAGATAGTGCACGTCCAACTTGAGAGCAGATCTGCCTTGTGTTCTTTGGTTTGGCATGAGAGGGAGAAGAGAGATGAAAGTACAGAAAGGTTTCCTGTTTTATGGGCACACCATGCCGCCCAGAGGATGCCATTGCCTGCAGGATTCTATTTACATTCTGCCAATGGAAGGCTTTCAGGAAGATTTGAAATGGGGAAGAAAAGAAATCATTAATTCCCCAGATGTATTAGGTCAGGTGCGTGAGCATCCACAGGTGACTGAGGGGGGGTTTGCCTTAAATTTGGAGGGCATTGTTCTCAAAAATCCCTCTTTTAGTGATACAGGGTAATGAGATCACAGATGGCAGCTTCCTTGTGAACTTGAAACTCTGGATTTCCTGGGAGAGCTTGAGTTATCTATCTAACATCTATTTTATCTGCTCTAACTTTAATGGATACCTAGCACAACTTTCATTGATTTTAACAGTTGCCTTAGGACAGTGTTTTATGGATTCTTATGACCCAACAAACTAAACCTAAGCCTGGTGTGTATAATCAAGTTCATTTGAAAGAAAAGGAAAGCTAACAACTTACTACTTTCAATTTTGAATAGATTACTTTTATAATAAATCCTATACATGGTAAAAATCTAGTGACTATTTGAATAAATAATTGAATTAATATTTCAGATTAATAATATTTCAGATAATTTAATGTCAATAGCCTTTACCTTTGCACAAATTTTTAATGAAAATGGGAAAGCCTAATAATTTGAGAAACTTATTTTTCATAAAAAATGATATTTTTATGCATTTTTGGATGCCATGGCTTGTGAACACAAAATATTCTAGAATGTTTCTGGGAACTACAGACATAGGATTGAAAAAAAAGAAGTGATTTCAATAGTTCTATTTCTCAGATCATCAGGCACAATTAGAAATTGGTTAATGTAGGAAAATCCATGTGGATTGTACCTCTGAATTAGAAATCTGTAACCAGTACCTGTGCCAATCAGGCCTACTTTCTGCCAGGGGCTGAGGGTACAGAGCTGAATTGGTTAAGATCTCTGATTCTGGAAACTATATTCTTTATTGGGAAAATTAAGTTTAGCTGTAGATTTTAGTATCATATTTATGAGAATTTGTTTAGGACCTATTTTGAGTGGTATTGACTGTTTTGCTGGCATCACAACTTAAAAAAATGTCTTTTTAAAAATACCATCTAACTTCCTAAAATAGTTTACATAATGCAAGAATTTCTAGATCAGTCATGGCCAGGTATTTCATTTGGTTAAGGTGTCACCCTGTATACCAAAAACAGATTGCAGGTTCAATTCCCAGTCAGGGCAGGGCACATACCTAGGTTGCGGGTTTGATCTCTGGTGGTTTGGGTGCGTAAGGGAGGCAGCTGATCGATGTTTTTCTCTCCCCTGCTCTCTTCCCCCTTTGTCTCTAAATCAGTAAACATATCCTTGGGTGAGGATTACAATTTTTTTAGATCAATTCAAGATTAAAGCAGATTCTATAGGATTGTGAAATTAATATGGTTCTAAGGTGTGCTGCTGAGTGGTAAGTACATGCTGGTGCATGTCCCATAGCTTCATGACACCCACTGCCCTTCAATACTGGCCTAGTTCTAACAGTGGCCATCGAGGGGGGATAAGAGCTTTCGTCTGTGTAAACCTATACTGATTTAAGAGTTAATACCTGCGTGTGGAGGGTCATTATGATAGTCGTCATAACACTTATAAATTCATAACATTTAATGCCACTCCATAATACATATAAAATAATTATTTTATGTACCTCTATGTCACCTTGTGAATTAAGCAAGAAAGTTATTTTTGTCTGGTTTAAAAGATACAGAATTCAAGTCAAAGCACATCAATTTCTTAGCTAAGATGACCTGGGAAGTTTTAAAGGGAGAATGGAGGGTAGAAACTGGGGCCACTAACCTCCAGCCCAGAGTTCTCTCCTGCCATCTGAGTAGATTGGTGGGTTTATTTTAATTTCAGGCACTGTTAATCTCAAATGACATAGCCCAAACACATCATATTAATAAGAAAAATATCTTACTGGTCGAAAATAATTGCAGGCACTGTCAAAGAGATGAAGCTCCATATTCCAAAATTTCTCACCTACTTCACTTGTATAACATTGTGGCCAGCCAAGGCTAAGCTATCAGCCATCCATGGCTGCCAGCCTAGCCAGCTTCTAAGAAACTGTCAGCCACCTGGCAGGGCTGCCCCCAGCACTGGTCCAGGGGACCGGAGCCAGGCTGTTTGCACCATCTGTTGGGCAGGATTAAGTGGAAGAAAGAAGAATGGACAGCTGGAGCTGTCAGCTTGGCAATGCCACTTACTGGGAAAATATAAGAATTCATATCAAAAGGCATCAAAACAAAGTGTCCCACTGTTCCAAAACTAAGACTAGTTAAATATGGTGGTATCCCTAATGAAGGTCATCTCTTTCCAGACACTCAGACCATTTTCTAAATCCTGCCCAGCCTCCTCCTGAGGAGAGAGGCTTTGTTTTGCCACATGGAAGAGACAAGAGCAGAAACTCTTCATGTGACAGTATAGTAAGAGATTGAGAAGAAATAGTAATACTACTTGAACTGTGTCTTCCTGCTTTCCGGGTGTAGAAGCAGAGCTTTGTAAAACCTGTTTGATTTTGCATTAGAGGTTGAGTTATCCGTTCATACATGTATAGTTGTGGAGAAAGTTATTATGGGAAACTCTTCCCATATGATGCTCTTCATTCAAATTTTAGAAGTGTTCCTACTTGGAGAAAATTGAGTTGATTTGCATTTATAAGGGATTCTGTCCAATCATGGTGCTCTCTTATATGAAAAAGTCTTGCATTATAAGAATTGTTACATGAAAACAAATTGCCCAATTTTATTAATTCCATTTGCCATACTTATATTCAAATAAAACCAGTCATCAGGGAAGAACAAACAGAAAGACTATACAGTCCTATTAGCATTCTTGTATCTGTTAATATTATCAAGATGGATATTGATGAGTTTAAATCAGACAGGAAAAACAAACCCCAAACAAAAATCCCTTGTTAAGCTCATTAAATCATTGCTTGTAAAAAGAGAGTTTCTGCCCTGGTTGGTGGCATAGTGGATAAGGTACCAGCCTGTGAACCCAAAGGTCACTGGCTCGATTCCCCAGTCAGGGCACAAAGCCAGGTCTCCAGCCAGGTCTATGGCTGGAGGCAGGTGAAAAGCAACCACACATTGATGTTTCTCTCCCTTTCTTCCTCCCTCGTTCCTTCCTCTTCTCTCTAAAAATAATTAATAAAATCTTAAAAAAACAGAGTTTCACTATGGTTTACATTCTAAGAAATGCAGTAATTGAATGAAAAAACAGTTAGGAAATCAAAATATATATAAGATGAGTATTTTTGTTAACTTGGTGTGTCTAGACAGGCAGATCTAAACTACATTCTGAAAATCTCATTTGAATCAACTTTTTGTTTTCTGTGACAATGATACTGTTACTTGTTAAGTATTAAAAGTCAACACAATATACTTAATAGTATATTTAAAGCATAGCTCATAATTTATAGGCTATTATATTATGTGTGATGTAACATAGTATATAATACCATTGTAAAACAAATGTACAAACATATATTTGTCATATAAAAATCTCTTAAGCCAAATCCTCTTAATATAAAATTTTATTTAGTGTAATGAAAATTTCTATTAAACTACTTAAGCCATTTTAATTCAATCATTTAAAGTGGTATTTAAATTAGATTGTATGTTAAACTGCCTTCATATTTGGATTATACTGAAATAAAAACTTTTTGGGTCATAAAAGCTAAATGAAGTTTCAAATACAAAAAATGTCACCATCATACCATTTTAATTGCATTTTTATCTTTTTCATACACATCTTTTTTTCTATAGTTTCACTAGTTTTTTTTTTTTTTTATATTTATAGCGTAATTTGCCTTGTATGTTGGTTCAAGGTATTTATAAACATAATTTTTAATTATTGCAAATGTTTATTTGTTTATTACTAATCTTATTACTTAATTGTTGAACATTCATTTTGTATTAAATTCTTATAAATAATGTTGAGAAGGGGTATGCTCATGTATATGTTGCTTAACTTGTTATAAGTTATTTTCTTAGGACATAGTCCTTGAAGTTAAATATCTAGATGAAATGGAATGGACATAAAACATTTTACTTACCTATTTTATTTTAACAGTATAATATTAATGAAATGTAAAACTCAGAATAAGACAATCTATCACTGAGGATCAAACTACCATAAATATAAACATAAAATGTGTGTGTATCTGTGTATTTACATATATATGCAGATATCCAATATTAGCTATATTGCTTTATAATACCTTGAATACATGAAATAATAAGTCTAAATAGGATATTCAGAATGCAGAGTTGGATATTATAGAATTAGTCAATCTTTCATGCATAGTCATTTCACCATAAATAAGCATTCCAAAGGAGCAAGAATTTCCTTTGCAGTGCCTTGTGGCCCAACTGCCCACCCCCCCGTCTTATTCTTGTTAAAAATACTTCTCTAAAACAAGTAATCCTGTTCAATAGTTGCATGCCTATTTACCAGTCATGTCCAAATACAGTGTTTTCACTGAAAGAAGGGAAGTGAAACAAGAGTCAAGGTTTCTAATAAATTTTTGTTGAGAAGATTAAGTGACAATGTAAATTTTCCTTCTGCCTCTCTGTGACTGTAATCTCCTGATAATTCAAAAAATAAAACCAAGACCTAAACAAATCAAGCACATCTACAAACCCATCCATATAGGACCTAAAACACCTTTTAAGGCTAAACTAGCATCCAGCAGTAACTAGAGAAGAAAAGAGTACAGGGTGATGAGCTCATATGTTTCTTCTTCCCTGTTGGATTTAAAACATTCTTATTTGTTAATTCATCCAAAGTGGAACCCATCAGTAGGGTGTCTCCTCTAGCTCCTGTGATTTGGGGTATGATTTTGTCAATATATTCACAATAACAAAATTTAATTAAAGCAAAAGTAAATCACAAGGCCAGTGGAGTTCATTATAATGGGTTGGTAACCATATTTGTATTCTATTGAGAATGTATTACACCTGGTAGCTGTTCCTTTATCCTCCCTCTTTGGAGCCACCTGCCAATTTAATTTACATAATCTGCTCTCACAAGGGGATATCTAGGAAATCCAATTCTGTCCGAGTGCATCAGCATTGTGTGGCAGGTACAGAGTATTTGCAAGTCATTGGTAAGGAAGATATTCATTAAGGAAAAGAGATACATTAATGTAATTTTTTCCTTATAGGGCTGTATCCCACTTCAAACTAGGAAAATACTTTCAAAGAAGCTAGCTTTTTTTATCATCATCATGAGTGGGCTCTACAAGGGGGTGGGATGCAACTCTAGGTAAGAAATAAGAAGTTACCAGTGAATGAAGAGCCAGAAAGGCAACTGCTAACAAAATGGTATTTGTTATATCAATGAAGGTTATTTTATACATGTGATCATTTAACTTAGCAAAAGCTTCCCAGAAAGTAGGGAGTAAGGAGGTCACAGCCCAAGAACCAAGGAGCAGAGTCACACCAGTAAAGGGATGTGGATTCAACATCATAGAACTTTATAGGACTTTTTGGTCCCTTTCAACATTTCTAACAGGCTGAAGATTTCTACATCTTAAATTCTTCCTCAGGAAATGTTGACGCATCAGTGGTTAAGGTTTGAGCTGAATGTTTGCCAACGGAAGTTTTCAAAGTGCTTATGAGTTAAATTAGCTACTTAGTGTTTCTACTGTTAATTCTAGTTAATGCTTCATGGCCAGAGTTCTCTTTCCTTTCTACCCTCTCTCCTTCCTGCTTTTCAGAAACATTTATAGAAAGACCACCATGTGCTAGTCTTTGGAAGTGGTGATCATGGAGTCTGCGGTCCAAAGGGAAACAGACACTAAACAGGCAGTGAAACAAATACTCCATGAGCTGGTTGCAATAGTGATCAATTCCATGATGGAATTAGTGGGGATGGGGGTAGATGGTTATGGTGTAAATCTGTGAAAGATTGTGCCTCATTGCTTATGATGCTACATCTACTACTGAGAAATCTTTATACTAGAGAAAGTCAAATTGCCTTTATGTTATCTTTCACACATTGAAAAGATAAATTTGTGACATGGGTTTGAATTATTTCATTGTTGAACAAGAAAGTCAGGAGATATCTAATGGGCTTATGAATGCTTATCCTAAAATATTTTCCCCCATAATCACCACATGTTAATGTTCTAAACAGCTTGAAAATTAATGTTACTTTTCTGTTGATCACATAACCTATATAGCCAGGGCTCTATTCCATTGTCTGTTGCCGGTTGTGCAATGACTTTAAGTCAGAAACCCAGAGCTATGCAATTCATTTTCTCTGAACTGAGAGAGCTTCATGCATGATTAGGTGCTTAAATGATTTTTTTTTTTTTTATTCTAGGGATGATGATTATTGAAGTTTTCTTATGAATTTGATTGATTATCTAAATGATACTTGATTTTACAAAGAATATTAATGACTATGTTTAATAGTGTTAAGATTTTTCTTCTATGCCAAAACTTCAAAAATTAGTAAGAAAGCCATAGATGATATAAGATTCTTTTTATGGTATGACATAGGGCCTTATGCTTATTAGAGTTTATTATTTTAAGCTAAACTTTGGGTGATGGTACGGTATGAGGGATAACCATTGAGTATAGCAAAATGTTAAATAAGTTTGTTATGTAAATAGACAACATTAATAACTGTCACAAAGAAAAGTAAAATCATATCCTAAATTATAGTGATTATCTGTATAGATATTGAGTCTTATGTAAGAAATAAGGAAAGTACATTTTTATCACCTCCTAGGCCTCTTATAAATATGTTTATATATATTAATATATATTATGTATTAATATATTAAGTACTATATATTGATAAATGTATATTTATTAAAATCAGTAAAAATAAAAATTAAGAAAATAAGCAAAAGTACTCCTTTGAGGAAAAATTAGGTAAATATTTTGAAAACATTGGGGGTATTTGATAAATTGCAACATTACTTAATTAATAGTTTTATATTTTGTGTTGCATATTACTTAAAATTCCAGTGAAATTTTCTGGGATTTGTGAAGTCAAGTTGAGTCTTGACAGTCGATTAACTATGGTCTGACACCCGCTTGGTGGAAGAGCATTGAGCTGTTTTATTTACCCTAAACAGGCTTGGGGAGGTCTGCAGGGCCAGGTTTCCTGTTTTTGCAATAAACACTGTCTTGTCTGGGCATCCAAAAAGGTGTGAAAGCGGATCCATTCAACATTCCTCTCTTTCCTTCCAGAGCTAAATCTTTTCTTTCTTATTCTGCTTCTTAGCTAACACCCTTATCTGGGACTATTTGCTGTCAAAATTGGAAAGCAATTTAGCTACTTTATTTTGATTAGCATCAAACATACCCATTTCTTTGGTTTTTCTCCTTAAGAGTGAATTTAGCTCAAATGAACCTAAACATCATGGATAAACATTTTCTTCTTTTGTGAGTTCTATCCTCAAACTATCACAATTCACCATGGGGCTGTCCCATGTTTACTGCCCATTTACTTATTTTGTTTGTTTGTTTGGTTTTTTGTTTTTTTGTTTTGCCTACCTAGAATATACTAGCTTGAATTAGGTCTTGATTTTTCTAGCTCTGTGGTGTTTACATTTTCTTGATCTGAGTCCTTTTTTGGCATTTGTTCATACAGTAAACCTCCACAACCTTTAGTTCTCTCATTTGTAAAAATAACATTTTTTATAGGTTGTTGTAGAGATTAATTATCATGTAACCAGTGTTTAGTCCTATGGTTGGCACACAGTATAAATACTCAGGAAAAAATTTTTATAATTAAGTATAATACAGGTTTTTTGATTTGAGAATCATAAAGGGAACATCTAAGTAAACATTAAAGTCATTCTGATGAAGTAATTAAGAATCATATTTATAGATGTACCCATATTTTAAGGAACACTGAGTTTTGGAATGTCAGGTGGAATAATACACAAAATATAGCTTGAAGAAGGTTCTACCCAAAGAGTTCACAGCTAACATCATACACAGTGGTGAAAACTGAAAGTGTTTCCTCTGAGATCAGAAATAAGACAATGATGCCCACTCATACCACTTTTAGTCAACATTTATTAGAAGTTCTATCCAGAGCAATTAGGCAAGGGAAAGAGATAAAAGGCATCCAAATTGGAAAGGATCAAGACATTCTTGATCAAAACAAAAGCAAAATTGCCCTATTTTTCAATGGATTAGAATGAAAACTGATAATAAAATCAGGTACAACTCCAAGAGTAGACATTGGAGAAGAACTAAACTGGGTCTATAAGGAAGGTCACATCAAAGTGGCTCACATATTTATGCTCTATCCATGCTGTCTGCCTCTTGAAATCACTGAAAACATCATACTACTGAACACTTTGGCATTTTAATTAGGGAGTTATTAGAAACATATTTTTTTTTCCTGTGGTAGTTGATTTATTTAAGTGTGAGGCCATTAAAATCAAAATGTACACAAACTTACAGGATGCGATGAGAACACAGTATCAGTTCTGTTGTATTTCTGCCAAAGGTTCATAACTTGAAATCTAATTGTGAGGAATGTCAAACCAAGCCAAATTGGGAACATTTTACAAAATAATTGGACTGTAATATTTAAAAATGTCAAGGCCATGAAAGTCAGGAAAAGACCAAGGATCTCATAGACTAAAAGAGAACTAAAAACAAATGCACACGTGATTCTAAAATAGATACTTCCGCTATAAAGGACATTACTGGGACAAATGCTGACCCTTGAATGAGATCTAAGGATTAGATGGCAGCAGTTTAACCTTGTTACTTTTCTAGTTTTGATGGTTATATTATGGTTTTAAAGGAGAATCTATTTTCAAGAAAATACACTATAATAGTTGAAATCTTTTAAGTGTAAAATACACTAAATGATTTAGTGTAATAGGACAGTAAATTTATTGCTTTTTTTTCTATAGGTAAATATTCTTCAGAAAATCTACATCTAGTGTAATAGAAAATGAAAGGCAGACTCTATGTGGTTTCCCATGGGATGTTCTGCTCTCTTATTGTATAGATCCTATTTTGTTTAGGTGCTAAATATTTAATTATTTTCATCCCTGCACATTTAGTATATGTACAACACATAGTTGTGGTGTCTTTTGTTTAATCAAGTTTAAGATACAATTTTATAGTTGCAGCAGGCTGAAATATGCTGCAATTGCCAGTTGACAAGTAGCAATGTGGCACTCTGCAGAACTATAAAAAGTACTGTAAAACACTTTTTATGCACAACATTTTTTTTGTAGACTAGAAAATGTATTACTGCATTGCAGTGAAGAAATGATTGCCTTTCCAAAATATAACTTGGTAGATAATCATAATTTCTATTAGGCAAATGTTCAGACAATCCTGCATCCATCACCTTAAATCCATTTAAAATGCTTTCTACAGTTCCCAGATTGTATGAATAACTGTTATGTTTAATACAGAAGCTAATGTTGATGTCTCCCCTGATATTAAAATGGAAGTCTAATTTTAACTAATAATTCTGTCAGTGTTATGAAGTGACTAAAAGAGACCCAGTGCTGCTGGTTTATAATGAATGTATTACTACTCAGGGCTGCTTCTGAGTAGAAAAGTGATAATTAGTGTAAAGAATCTTTTCCTCATAACTTAAATGTTAATGCCTTCCTTTTTCCCCTGAAAATTCCAGTAAAGCATTCGGTCTAAGAAGGGCAAGCCAATTTTAGAAGGGCTATATTACAGAGATAGAGAAGACAAATGGTGCTACAATTGGATACAAGCATCAAATAAAATAGTTTGTTGATGACTTTGTATGACCTTTATCTATTAATTATGGCTGGTAACTGGCAATAAATAAGGAATTGCTTACCTTTAATTTCTTGCCAAAACTAATTTTTTCTTTCTAAGTAAGTGGGGGTTAAATTCATACAGATTGAATCAATATATCTGTTCAAAAGCAATAGCTAACTCTTCAAAAATAATTAATTATGGAGAAATTAATGAGCAATGCAAATGAATGGAGGCTAAGAAAGTTATAGATGTGGTTGCAATTTCTTCCCCCAACACTCCTATAAGTGAAGAGAAATGTGCCATTTTGTAGTTTTCACTTCTATAGAGGCCATGTCTTTGTGACCTAGAGTATGAAAAAAAAAAATCAATTTTCTGATTCATTTGTGAAATACTTCCTTAGCACCTGCTATGGGTCAGGTGCTAAGGAAGTAATTATCAACAGGACAGCCATGGTCCCTGCATTCAGGATGCTCAGATAACTTATAGATCAGTGGACGATAAAGACATATTAACAGACGACTGATGCAGGGGGATAAGTGCTAGGTCATGAGGAGCCCTGGGGAGCAACGTGATTGAGGTATTAAACACTGACTAGCAGTGTTGCAAGTGTCTGGTTGGAAGTCACAGAAATCTTTCTTTGGAAAGCAATGGCTGGTCTCAGGGGAAAGGAGGAAGTGCTATAGCATGTTCAGGATATTAAAATAGCTTGGCTAGCTGGATTTTCCATATTTTGAACCCTACTAGTGTAAGCTTTTAAATTACAATAGGACTCTTTCTTCATTGTATTTATTCTGTAGGCCTTGTCTTTGCATGGAAGAAGCTGGGATAGATTTCATGGCTCTTGAGTGTAGCTCTGACACCAAGGGGCGGTAGGTTCACTTTCATCTGGATGGGGGTTTTCCACTTTCCATTCGCAGGTGCATATCAGAGATCACAGAACTCACACTCACACTGGGAAGATGATCTGTTTTCAGAATCCAAGTCCCCCTCTCTTCTTCATATGAACCACACTGCTTCTTCAGGATATGTGTTTGGATGAAGGCAAGGAGCTGAACTGCAAAGGGGGTGAGAAAGATAATGTAACATAAGACGGATAACCTACACAAACTTCTGTTGACATGTAATTCTTTGACCTGATCTGAGATGACCTGATCTGAGATGGCACAGTATCTTTTCCTTGTGTGTTGTAAGCCAGACTGCTGAACCTATCGTGCCCTCAGGAGGCCACCATGTATGTGGATGGCCGTTCAGCACCTCTTTATTTTTGTTTAGACTGTTCAGGAGTCTTCACAGAGGGTCTCACTTCCTCACAGTCCTCTTGGTTTCCATATGCATTGAAAACCTTTCTGTGCTTGTCCCATCTCTTAGTTGCAGTATTTCTTGATTCTGCTCTGATACCAAATGAGACAACCATGTCATCAGTGTGTCTTCAGTGTTTGGTGGTGAGGTTGCTCTTGCTTCCAGAGCCCATTGACATCCATGCTGAGGCTGAGGATGCCCAGCTAGGCTGTTACTTCCTCTGACCAAAGCTGCCAGAGTTTTTTCCTGTTGTTTCCTGGGGAGGAAATACTACATTGTTGGTCTGGAGGTCACATTTGAATTACTGGTTGCCCACATCCAATTCTTAACTTAGGGTTGACATTGCTGATTTAAACTTTTGTTGTTGTAATCATTTAGATGCTGCTACTAATCCACATCTCTGAGGTCTGTGGTGATGATGCTGTTTTAAAAAATTTTTAATAATGTATGACATTTAAACCAATATATCCAAAATATCAATTCAACATGTAATCAATATTTAAAATGATTTAGAATATACTTTTAAACCATTTTATTTAGGTATATTTGGTATAACAAAAAGCTATACACATTTAATGTATCTCACTTGAGTCTGGAGTTACATATATACCTGTGAAACCAAAATCTATTGCATAAATTTATCCTTGACCTCCAAAAGTTTCCTACTGCCCATTTTACTTATGATAATGATGATGGTAACATAAGATATACCTTTTTAGCAAACATTTAAGTGTAACAATACAGTGGTGTTAAGAATAGGCAATAAGCTATATAGTTTGGTAGGCATTATCTTGCATAACTAAAACTTTGTACCCCTTGACTAATACCTCTCTATTAATGACTCTCCTCACCTGTGGCAACTATTATTCTAGTCTCTGCTTCTGTGAATTTGGCTATTCTAGATTCCCTTCTTGATTGTGCAGTTCAACGATGTTTGTCAACCAACGACTATTTATTCAGTCAGGATACTATGTCTCATATGGGCTATTTTCACATTTTTGAGAGGCTCTTTGTATACTGGAGTGCATTTCAGTGGCATGTGCTCACACTGGGAACAGTTCCTTGGTTGTAAATTCAGTCACCCATCCATTGCTCTAGTTCCATTAATGTAATTCCTCCAAGTGTTGGGTTAGCTTCTAGGAACATAACTCCTTAACATCTCATAACACCACTTCAACCCAGCTCTGTTCTTATTGTAAGTACTATTATTTTTCTGTAATATTTTTTATATCTTTCACTCTCTCATAAAAATAGTTATGCAGTTAAAGTGTTTATTACTTGTTTATTTAATTGAATTTAATAACATTGAAAGTTAGAGGGGAAAACGGTGTTAAGTTTCTGTTCCCTATGCTTTAGTATTATTTATAATTATTGGTAATGTATATTAACATAATGATTCTCATCCTCTTTGTGTAAATATTTTTTGTGTTAGGCTTTTGCTTAATAGTGGCTCAGGCTTTGGCCTTTTCCAAACAGAGGTCAAGTTAGTAAGGAGATTTTTTTGGGTAAGAGAAGATAATCATTGCACTTATTTTTCCTTTTACTGGAGCCAAGATGTAAATATAGATCTTGAGGTGAAAGGATATCTTCTACCGAGTTATCTAGCCCTCTTTTTATACTGGATAATAAATCTTAAGCTAATTTCATTATCAAGCTTATGTGTTTAGATACACATTGCAGAGCCTGGGAGGTAGTAGTAGAGGACACAGGCTAGGCATCTGACATTTTCAGTAGTTCTGTTGCTTGTACATTTGTCTTCTCCATGCAAGATCATACCATGAGCCCAAAACTCATCTTGAAGAATATCAGCTTTGCTTTCTTTTTAAAGCCTAAATTATCAGACATACTGACAGATTTTATTGGTTCTCTATGCATGGTTAATAAAAATCTTCATTGTGGTTGGAGCAAGTAGTATTTTTGAACTGTTTTTGGTGTTTCATAATTTAATTTTAATTTTAAAAATTTTCTTAAATGTATTTATTTTGCTATTACAGTGGTCCCAATTTTTCCTCCTTTGTCCCCCCTCTACCCAGTACCCAATTTCCATTTCATTTTTGGTGCTTTTTAAAAAAGATTTTATTTATTATTTTTAGAGAGAGGGGAAGGGAGAAGGGCAGAGAGGGAGGGAGACATCAATGTCTGGTTGCCTTTCACCTGCCTCCAGCTACGGACCTGGCTGGAGACCTGGCTGGAGACCTGGCTGGGGACCTGGCTGGGGATCTGGCTGGGGACCTGGCTGGGGACCTGCCTTGCAACCTGGTTATTGTGCCCTGGCTGGGAATTGAACCACATTTTTGGTGTTTTTGATCTAAGAAAACTATTTAACATAACAAAATACTCTCTCCTCTCTAAGTAGAATGTTATCATTGTGAGATATCTTATTTGGTTCATTTTACAAATAGAAAGTACTGTCTAATAAATTATAGTCTAGGCTAGCTCAATAACAGATAATCAGCACATAGAAGTAACAAATGCAACAAATGGTTCCTAAAGCCCAGAAATTAATACAAAAATTATAAAGCACCATTGTTTCTGTCAGGAAAATGCAGTCAATGTTTATATCATATTATCCTCATGGTCAAGTAATACAATTGTCTCTAGCCTAGCAAAGAAAGAATTTGATAATAGCTTTGAGAAGTAATGCATAATTGCCCAAAGCAATTTTAGCAAAAGGTTCTTTGTGCCATGGTAATATTTAGTGCATTCTGAACTGGCTTCATGAGATAAGGTAAGACTTCCTAGAAGCAATGTTCTTTCATTCATTTTCTATTCCTACTGTCAGTGTTCCTATTTGCAACAATCAATCATTTGTGTGTGTGTGTGTGTGTGTGTGTTAAAAAATATCTTCCTACTCCTACACTTTCCCCAATCTGTAGCAAGGCCCATTTATATGGTCCTTGAAAATATTACTTGGATATAACATTTGGATATTTCTAATTTACCTGAGAATTGAAAACATTTAACTGTCGACAGTTAAATTCTATAATATAGGAGACAATTTTGTAAAACAATCAAGTGACATCGACTACATTAAAATGTGAGGTCTGTCCAGAAGGTATCCAGCCATGTAATATGAAAAAATAGAGACATTTGTTGAAGAAGGTACAAGATACAAGAAATGTTGTACATAGGACAATGGTGCTGAGTCCCCTTGAAAGTAGGCACCTTGGGACCTCACACAGTTCTCCCAATCACCATCAGTTGCCCCATTGTATTTTCCTGAATCTCATCGATGATCTGAAATCTTTTCTCTTTCAAAGGTGATTTTAGTTTTGGGAAAAGCCAGAAGTTGCAGGGTGCCGATTCTGTGCACGAGATGTGATGCGTGAGTGGGCACATGGTTGGGATGAAGCTGCCAATCACCAGTTGCCCAGAGCTGCAGCCTTCTGAATCATTCAAATGGTTTCCACAGAGGCATGTTCAAGCTTCATGCAAAATCTGATGCAGATTTATTGCTCTACTTGCTTGATCATTTTGAATGTGATAGCTACACAGTACACATGCTCACTCACCAGCATCTACCGCCCCCACTGACTAGTACAGTGAAGCTGTCATTGTTCACACATGTGCATTCCAGTCCACCCTCCTTGGCTGCCAGGTTACACTGATGTCATGCAAACCATTCTCATACTAACAGTGGCTGGGTGGCTGGGCTTTTTTCAGACAGACCTCATATAATTACACCTTTCTGGAAACTAGCCAGATTGCTTATCTACAGCTTAATATAGTCTAGTAAACTATATTGGGTGCATGTTAAATGACTTTTGTACAGTACACAAAAAATAGCAGATTTAAACAGATGTGTTTGTATTTCTTTCTTTGACACCAGAAACATTAAAATGCCCTTCTACCACACTAACTCAAAAATGACAAAAGTGACTAATCATCTTTGCTTCTATGAACTTGATGATAACAATAACTAAATGCTGCATAGTTATTTACACTGCATTGACTTCCAAATTAGAATGGAAGGGATGAAAAAGATCATTATCCAAGTGGAAACAATGGTCTCATAGTATAATGTAATTTTCTATTAAAAACTATAATATTTGCATCACCATAAAAATCCATTTCAAAGGTGCCATTATCTTCAAATCACCTGCCTGTGCCATCAGAGATGATGAGAACAGATCCAGCTTAATTATCTTTTTTTCCCCTGCATAATAAGTTTATGAAACAGCAGAACATAATCCTTTCTATTGTTTCTGTAAGAGAAGGCTCTGGCCTTGGCAGTAATGCCTGTATTCTGAGCAGGGTGGCAACATGATGCACTGCATCCAACAGATGTGATGCATTTTGTGTTTGACTTTCCAGCCAGATCCGGAGGGGCATTCATAGGCAGTTAGACTGTAAATGCAGATAGGATTTTAATATTCCTGCTGTCCACATTTTTCCAGTTGTAAAAGGGGGTGACGATGAAGCTCAGGAAGGCTCAGTCCTTACACATCATCATATAGACAACCTTGAAAATCAGAGAGGAGAAAAATCATGTGTGTCCTCCATGCAGCCCTGAAGAGAGTAAGGCAGGTGTAAATGGATTTCTAAAATGGCCCCTGCTGCTCTGCGCTGGCCGCATAATTGCTTTGGTAGTACTCTTGCAGAATTACTTGTCTGCCGCAAGAATGGGATCTCAAAGTCCTGGTATATATTTTAAGTGGGTCACAATTCAGGGAGAAGTGATGCAAAAGTATTATGGTGGCTGCAGCATTGACTGTTCTCTTTGTATTCTACTCTGCCAATCCTTCTTGCTCCAGTCCTGCGTTAGTCTTCTATCACAGCTGCTTGATGTAATGGGCAAACATTTTCCATGCTCAACAAGACTGCATCATGAACATGTTTATCATGCGCTCTTTATGCATATTAGGTATTTGGCTCTCATGAAGATACAATCCTATGGGGTCCCACTGTCTTTGCTATAGAGTACAGAGTCGCACTCAGTTATTACGCTTTTAGCATCAACCTTACTCTAACACAGTGTATTATATTTTATGAACTTCTAAGGTCTTGTAAGTATGTTAAACATTTATGGATCTATTATCTGAACAATTGTATTCATATGTTGAATATACCTCACTAGATAGAATAGTGTTACTTTTAAGATCCATTCTTGAAGTGTGTTGTTACATTTTCCTTTTTCTGCAATCCTCATAGTCCATTGTTCTTGATAAAGTAAAAGGTTAGAAATATATTAAATTTCTTCTGTGACAGCAGTGTTAATTTGTCCTGCAATATCCATTCCATTCTGTTCCAAAGTAAAAGAAACCCCTATTTTTAGGTAGGTACATAATCAATTGGCATTATGATTACATCTCCCCATCTCCTTTACACCTAGGTGTGAGATATAACTTCATCTTTATCAATGAAGTAAGTGTAAGCAGAAGCGGTTGATGGTTTTTAGGACATTCCTTAAAGGAGAACAAGGGTATGCCCTTTTCTTATTCTACGTCCTATCATTTATCCTTTTGCCTTGGATGCAGATGTGAGTAAAACCTGCCATGTGGAAGCATATCTATGGGGTCCTGAGGAATGGCTGGCCAGAGAGCTCAAAGGAGAGAGGCTCCCCCAAGACTCGGGGAAGCAGAGCAGAAGCTCTGGATTGTGTCCATGTAGGTGACTGCTGCATGACTTCTGATCTCTGTATGGAATGGGACTGAATAAGACCTGGAATTAGGATATACACCATTTCCTTCCTGGGAGAGCATGGTACCAGAAGTACGGGAGCAGGGTAGATATATACAGATATAGCATGTGAAAATAGCTCAGACATTTGCTGGGCCTGATAGGCTCACAGGAGAAAGGGTCTTTAGAAAGTAATATCAGAAGATGATTAATTACAAATAGCACATTTTGTGGTTTAATTATTTAGGCTATAAAGAGAGTAATAACATTCCTGGCATCCTAACACACATTTAATAAAATAAATGGTTAGATTATTATTTAATGCAGCAGTCTTTAATTCCAGGATCAGAGTAAACCACCTCTGAGCTCCGCCTCCTGTCACCCCATCCCTCCCCCATCTCTACCCCCACAACACTGTCCTTGGTGCCAAAAAGTTGGGGATGGGTGATTTAATGGAATCACTCTATTCCACATTTTCTTGATGACATCCTTGAAAACACCTGTTATTCTAATTGCTTTTTAGATTATGCTGCACAGCTGTAACCCTGATATTTTTCACTGTACTCCATTTACGTTATTGTTTATGGTATCCTGTGTCTTTTTCTCCCTGTTTTTCCTTTTTTGTTTTGTGAGGGTAATTGTATGAATATCTTTTTAAACTTATTCTTAAAATTATTTTATTGTATTTTTCCATTCCATTTAACCCCCTTATGTCTTCCCTCTAATCAGCACATTGTTGTCCATGTCCATGAGTTCGTTTTCCTTTTTGCTCATTCCCTCTCTTATAACCTCCCTCTCCCCACAGTAGCTGTCATCCTGCTCTCTACCTATCCGTCTGTCTCTGTTTTGCTGTTTGTTAATTCAGTTTGTTCATTAGGTTCCACATTTATGGTATCTGTTTTTCTCTGACTGGCTTATTTCACTTAGCATAATAGTCTCCATATCCAGTCATGGCATTACAAAGGGTAAAATTTTTTCCCTTTACATGGCTGAGTAGTATTCAGTTGTGTAAATGTCCCATAGTTTTTTCATCCACTCATCTACTGATGGACACTTATTTTGGTGACTGAAAATAGTGCTGCAATGAATACAAGGGTACCCCTATGTTCTTTTTTGAATTAGTGTTTTGAGTTTCTTTGGATATACTCTCAGAGGTTGGATTGCTGGGTTGTAAGGCAGATCCATTTTTAATTTTTTGAGGTATCTTCACATTGCTTTCCGCAGTAGCTGCACCAGTCTGCATTCCTACCAATAGTGCCAAAGGATTCCCCTTTCTCCACATCCTCACCTTACCTGTTTATTGACTGATTGATGATAGCCATTCTGACTCATGTGAGCTGGTATCTCCTTGTGGTTTTAATTTGCATTTCTCTGATGATTAGTGTTATGTTGAACATCTTTTCATGTCTATTGGCCATATGCATGTCCTCTTTAGAGAAGTGTCTGTTTAGGTCCTTTGCTCATTTTTCAATTGAATTATTTATTTACTTTGGTGTTGGATTTTATAAGTTCTTTATACATTTTGAATATTGACCCTGTGTATTGGCAAATATCCTCCCATATTCTATGAGTTGTCTTTTTATTTTTTTGATGGTCTCCTTTGCTGTGCAAAAACTTTTTAGTGTGATGTAGTCCCATTTGTTTATTGTTTGCTTTCATTTCCCTTGCCTTGGGGAAATATATCAGATAAAATATTGCTATGAACAATGCGTGAGACTCATCTCCTTATGTTTTCTTCTAGGAGTTTTATGGTTTTGGATCTAATATTTAAATTTTTAATCCAGTTTGAATTTATTTTTGTATGTGGTGTAAGAAGGTAGCTTAGTTTCATTTTTCTGCATGTATCTGTCCAATTTTCCTAATAAGATTTATTGAATAAACTATCTTTAGCCCATTTTATTTGCTTCCTCTGTCTAATATTAATTGACTATAATGGAGTGGGTTTACCTCTGGGCTCTCTGTTCTATTTTATTTATCTATATGTCTGTTTTTATGCCAGTATACTGTTTTGATTACAGTGGCCTTATATTATAGTTTGATATTAGGTAGTATGATTCCTCCAGTTTTGTTCTTTTCTCAGGATTGCTGTTTCTATGTGGGTTTTTTTTTTTTTTTTTTTGTGATTCTATATAAATTTTTGAAATATATGTTCTAGATCTATAAAATATAAGATTGGAATCTTGACAGGAATTGCATTGAATCTAGAGATTGCTTTGGATAACATGGACACTTTAATGATGTTAACTCTTTCTGTCCATGAACACAGTGTTTCTGCTTATTTATCTTCTTCAATTTATTTCTTCAGTGCCTTATAATTTTCTGAGTAGAGGTCTTTTACATCCTTGGTTAAATTTATCCCTAGATGTTTTATTCTTTTTAAAGGAATTGCTAGTGGGATTATTTTGTAATTTTCCTTTTTACTAGTTCATTATTGGCATATAAAGTACAACTGATTTCTGGATATTAATTTTGTATCCTGCTACTTTGCTGAATATGTTTATTTATCAGTTCTAGTGTTTTCTTGGTGGAATCTTTGGGGTTCTCTATGTATAGTATATGTCACCTGCAAACAAAGACAATTTTATTTCTTCTAATCTGGATGCTTTTTTTTTTTTTTTAAATATTTTATTCATTATTTTTAGAGAGAGGGCATGGGAAAGAGGAAGAAATGGAGAGAAATATATCAATGTATGGTCCCAGCTTCCAGCTGGGGACCTGGCTGGAGACCTGTCTTGCAATCATGGTATGTGCCCTGACTGAGAATTGAACTAGTGACCCTTGGGTTGACAGGCTGGTGCTCAATTCACTGAGCCACACCAGCCAGTGTTGGATGCCTTTTATTTCTTCTTTTTGTATAATTGCTGTGGCTAGGACTTCCAATACTATGTTGAGTAAAAGAGTTGAAAGTGGCCATCCCTACCTTGAATAATATTTTTTAAAAGAGCACTTGGGTGGTAAACTTTTATGTTCCTTTCAGTTTGAAAATATCTTCATTTTTTTCTTTATACTTGATTCATAGTTTGGCTAAATCAAAAACATAGAATTGCATAATCAAAATAATTCTTCTTTAGAATTCTGATTGATGTTATCTCACTATCTTACAGTATTGAAAAGAAGGTTATTCTATTTTAATCATTTGTAAATCATCTCTGACCCATTCTCTTCTCCATAACTTTTACTATCATCTTGTACTAAGTGTTCTTACATTTCATGATGAAGACTCTAGTTGGGTTCCTTTTATTTCTTTTTCATTGATGGTACTCAGTACTAGGTAGTAGTTTTCAGCTGAAAGATGCAGGTTTCAGGTTGTTTTCACCTTGGAGAAAATATCTCCTTTCATTCTGCTGATGATTGTACATCTGTTACACCCTCTTTTTATTTTTAGTATTTTTAAATATTAATTTTTTGTTGTATTACATTTATCCCATTTTCCCCCATTGCTCTCCCCTACTCTACCCACCCTGTCTCCTTTTCCACAATTACCACATGTTGCCCATGTCCATGGGTCATTTATACTAGTTCCTTGACTAAACTGTTCTTCTTTGCCTCTTTCTCCCCTCTTCCCCCTCCTCCCTACATACTGAAAGTCCGTTCCTTGTTTCCATGCCTCTGGTTCTATTTTGCTTGCTTGTTTGTTTTGTTCATTAGTCTCCTGTATTGGGTGATATCATAAGGTGTTTGTCTTTTACTGACTGGCTTATGTCACTAAGCATAATATTCTCCAGTTCCATTCGTGTTGTCACAAATGGTAGGAGTTCCTTCTTTCTTTCTGCTGTGTAGTATTCCGTTGTGTACATGTACCAAAGTTTTTAAAATAGAACTTCCATTACTTAGATTTCCTGAACTACCCTAATAAAAATATGTGTCATTTTAATTCTCTTTTTACTCTATGGCCTGCGCTATTTCTGAAATTTTATTATCTACTTCAATACTTTCTCCTTTGATCATCACATATACTTTTAGGTTTTTATTTTAAAAAGTTCTGTGGTGCTTCATTTATCTCTATGGCTTACTTTTATATTTATTTATATTTATTATGGTCTATCACTTTCATAGTACTGTTTTTCTTCATTTTTCCTATGATCATATGTAGTCTTTGTTTTAGAATAAAAACATTTATTAGTTATTTCATATGCAAAGTGGTTTATCTGTCAACTAGGAGGCTTGTTTATGTATATATTTATTTATTGGTAAGAAAAATGACAGTCAATGATTAATGTGAGAAATCCCTAGTGACCAAAAAATGGTTTCAAGGACCATTCTAACCTAGTTTTACCTAAGTAGTTAGTTCAGTTTCTTTAAAGATGAGCCTTATGTTTGTAGAACTGGAATTAAATACCTATTGCCCCTGGTTTGTATTTAGGGGTGTAAAGAGGTGAGAAACTTTGGCTCCTGATTTCTGCCTGTCTTAAAAGTTAGAAAGCTCTGACATACCAATTCTATTGACTGTATTACCCATATGTCTTTTAAAATCATTAATCTTGAATCTTATTGCTATTCCCTTAAAATATCTTAAGTTATCTTGTTTGGATTACTTCAACAAGCAACTAGTATTTACTCCTGATCTCAATGTTGCAATTGTGTGACATTTCTAAAACGAAAATTTGACCATTCATTCATCCATGTAATATTAAATGTTTACAAACTGAAACATTATTCTAGTCATTGGCTCATGCCTTGAAGGAGCTTACATTCTAGTGATAATGGTGAGTAATGGTCAGATAGATAATAAACAAGTAAACAAGAAAGTATTTTACATAAGATGATTCAATGTTGCATGGACGCCAATTACTTCTTATATATTTAAACAGCTCATGATGCTCTATAAACAAAATATTGAAGGTATTTTCTTCCTTAAGAAATTTTTAATTTTTTAAAAAGATTTTAATGATTATTTTCTAAGAGAGGGAAAGGGAAAGAGGCAGAGAGGGAGAGAAGCATCAATGTATGGTTTCCTTTCACCTGCCTCTAGCTACAGACCTGGCTGGAGATCTGGCTTGCAACCTGGTTATGTGCTCTGGCTGGGAATCGAACCAGAGACCTCTGGATTCTCAGGCTGGTGCCTTATCCACTGTGCCACCAGCCAGGGTAGAGAAATTTATTTTTTAAGTTTATCTGTCATAATTTATGTTTCAGAAGGATTTAAAAATAAAGAATAAAATAACTGGTGACAAGGTATCCATATAGATACATCTAACAAAATCAACAAACTGATCAATGGAAAGATAGAGAGGGCACAAACATAGTAAATATTTTTATTTATTGTAAGATAAGTTTGTTATTTTATACCAGTGAGGCAAAGACGATTTTCCCGCCTAAGGGTAGCTGAAATAATTAACTTATTATTTAGAAAGGCCATGCTCTTATTACACTAAATAAAGAAACAAATAAAAGGGTAAATGTATAATAAAAACCTCAAAATATATGAAATATATTGGGCTAAAGAAAGGGTAACACCAAAAATTTATATTTATTAGAAATATTCTTTTGGTGATGCAAGATGAATAAGATTCTGTATTATCAATAACTTATAACTGTGCTCTTTTGTCTATATATAAAATAGCTTAAAACTCAAATGCACAACAAGTGTTATAAGAAAAATTTCTACTGACCTAGAACAAATCTGTGGTCTTTCTTTATAGAAGTTTCTCCAAATAACTGATCTGGGAACAATTCACCCATCCTATTGAAAAATTTATAATCAAAGAGAAACAGAGAAGCTGAGTGAAAACATCCTAAAAGGAAACTTAAGCAGTAAGGAAAAGAAATTCATGACAATTAACAAACTTTAACCAGAGACTAAATTTCTATGGAGAAAAGTAATATTGTGACTAAATATTTCTGGAAAAATTAAAAAACTCCAACTGTTTCTATAAAACAAGAGCAAAATTTAGATCCATAGGTATTTAAGGAAAAGATAGTAAGAGAAATGAAAGGATAAGAGAGGTGAGCTAATTGACTCAAGAAAATAAAAATTTGGAATGTCACAGAAATGAAGACCAAGTTGGATTAAGTACAAGGAGAAATAGATAACAGTTTAAAGGTAGTAAGAGGAATGAAGGGAAAATAAGCAAACAAAAATAAAAGTAAAGAATTAAAAGATAATTCACAAAATAATAGGGTTGGAATAGAGGCAAGGAGATTCAATATAGGCATTAGTGTAAACCAAGGAAGGAAGCAAATAAGCAATGACTTAGAAACATTTGTAGACATAAAATACACTTGAACCTATGAAATTAAAATTTCAGGTTCTAAAATTTCTAAAAGGTTCTACCTTTTAGAACACAGTGTAGCCAATACCAAGATATATTCTTATACATTTTCAAGACTTCATATATAAAAACATATACATGAGTTTTATATATTTTTTCTTTCTAGACTTTCCAAGTTTTACATTAATTTTATGTTATATTTAAAATAGAAAAATTATTCTATGGTAGATCAAGATGCATGAGGAAAAGGACCCAGAGATAATGGTCACAGGTTCTGTATCTTTCAAGATCTGATGTGGTAGAAAAAATATCGACAGTTGTCTTTAAAATGAAAACAATGTAGTCCATTAGGAAAATGATTGGTTTTAGAATGCATTTTCTGGCCCTGGCTGGTGTGGCTCAGTGGATTGAGCATTGGCCTATGAACCTAAAGGTCATTAGTTCAATTCGCAGCCAGGGCACATAACCAGGTTGCAAACCAGGTCCGTAACTGGAGGCAGGTGAAAGGCAACCATACATTGATGTTTCTCTCCCTTTCTTCCTCCCTCTTTGCCCTTCTCTCTGAGAATAATAAATAACATCTTTTAAAAAATAAAAATAAGGAAAAAAATGCATTTTCTTAAAGCATATGAACACAGTTTGGTTCCTAGCAGTATTTGCTTTGGCAGTAAAGTGATGGAGGCAAAGTGTTACTCAGTAATAAGCATTTCTGTGAGTAGCTCTCTGATGATCTCTCTTAGTCCAAGGACAAATTAAGAGCCCATAGAGAAAAGATAATTAGCTAAAAATTCTCAAATATTAACTCTTTATTTAACATTTCCCTGTGCATTTTATTTAACATTTCGCTGTGTATTTGATAGTAATGGCCTGGTGGATTTTTGCTGACAAGTATGTGTACTGTATGTATGCATATTCCTTAATTTTACTACACAATTACTTTGCTGTCTTTGCCAAGTCACCTGGCATCAGTGTAAAAAAAATGAGTGGCTGTGGTAGTAGTTCATTAGGACCATCAATCAGTACCCAATAATGTTTTCTGTCCGAAAACGTGAGATTAGTAACATCTTACCATTTCTGTTTTTATGGAGTTGGAGAATCCTTAAAATGTTTTGAATTCTTTGGGGGAAAATGGCATATGCATACAAATCAAGATAACTTCAATTTTTGCTGTGATGGAAATTTGGTAGCCTTGGTACAGTTTTTAAATATTCCCAGGACACATTTTTTTTTTTTTTTGGTAAGGATTCTAAGTCTTTGTCAATATCCTTCCAGTGAAATTTGATCGAATAGATATGCTTCTTCAAAGGGCTTTGCAGGATTTTAACTTACGCTTCCTAACAGACATTTTATACATCTTAGGGCAGTTTCTAGTAGTCTTCCAGAGGTAGCTAAGTGCGTTACTTATTGCTAAAGGGTAAGGCTGTACGAGACGCCTACTGGCGTGAACTGTGGAGAGTCAGCAGTTTAGGCATCGATTAGTCAAGGCTGTGTTTGAGGGCACTAAAAAGACTAAATATTTTCAGTCTGAAGGTTTCGTCTATGAGCTTGCCTATCAGGAAAATGCTGATTGCATAGTATTAGCAAAAGGGAAGCAATTTTAGCTGCATGTATCTCTGCCAAAGTAAGCTGACCAGTATCCTGTAAGACACACTTGAAGCACATGAAAAACTTGATTTTTTTTTTTTAAAGAAATAAATGTAACTCTTCAGCTATAGCCAAAAGCTAAAGGCTGTGAATTCCAAATGGGTATGTTGAAATACCCATTTTCACTCTCCCACCAAATTATAGGGTAAGGAACATTTAGCCCTTCAAGTGATCCAGTCAACTAGCTATCTGAAATAAGTTTAAGTGCTTTGCAATAGTTGTGACTTACAGGGAAAACCATACTTATTTTGAAGTTTAAAATAGTCCTATTTTTTACTCACAGGAAAAATTTGGTTTGAAAAATCAACTACTGCTACCTCTGTGACTAAACTAAAGAATTTGCCTGTACTGTTGGAAAGTATATTAAATAATAATTATGCTTTTGTTCTCCAGTTCTTATACATTTGGAGACAAGTATTCATGCCTATACTTTATTAAGGAGGGTAAAGGGCATTAACAAACTCTTCTAAAATAAATATTACCTCCTCTGATCCTCTGTGACCCTCAGAGCTTATTCCTAGGGTAGTTAGGTTTTTCTTTTTTTTTTAAGATTTTATTTATTATTTTCAGAGAGAGGGGAAGGAAGAGACATAAATGTATGGTTGCCTTTCACCTGCCTCTAGACACAGAGCTGGCTGGAGACCTGGCTTGTGACCTGGTTATGTGCCCTGGCTGGGAATTGAACCAGCAACTTTTGGGTTCTCAGGCTGGCACCTTATCCACTGTGCCACTAACCCTGGGCTGGTAGTTAGGTTTTTATTTGTGAGCTGAAACCAGGACAAAGTGTCAACTGACTCTGGGGTCACCTGCAAGCTTTAAAATGTCCTGCCATTTGCATCCCAGACCCCGAGTTGATGAATTAATTGTTCTCAGGTATATTCTGGCCAACTTTCTATAAGTGGAAGCTTAGATGCAGGTTCTAGGTGATTAACCCCATTCAACTCTCATGATGATGCTCCTACTGTTTGTCTTGACACGAACGACTCCATCTTATGGGGTCAAGAGAGAAGGAAACCAAGAAAAATTCTTAACTGTTATGGTGGGAAGAAGATTTGTCATTCACATGAGCTTTTTCTAAAATGGTCTTATTTAACACATGACTAAATAAGAAATATTACATTAGTAAAATTCTGTTGAATTACCAGCAAAATTGTATTGGCTGTACACTGAGGATTCTGTATATCAATGACATTTGTTTGGCAGTATACATATCAAGGTAATATTGGGAGACAATTCTTGATGAATCTTAACTGTGTCTGTATGTCTTGAAAGCAGAGGTACTGACTGTCTTTTGTTGTAGATTATGCTTTCCAGGGTGTTTGTATAGTGAACACCTTTGAAAGACAGGGATAGTATTTCCCTCTGGAGGAAAGGGTAGACATGCTTACCATCCACTGTAGAAAATGTAGGTTCCCTAAGTGCAAAAACAAACTACTTCGTATCCAGACATTTATCTGGGCCCCCCTGCATCATCCCTGTAGGGCTTGGGATAAGAAGAAGTGGTGCAAATAGGCTAATGCTCAGGCTTCGTGCTGTGCCACAAGTCATCAAGTCCTTTGTCTCCCACCCAGGAGTCGCATGGCTCCTCCACGTGTTTATAGCAAAGGAAATGTCTAGCTTTTTTGATTCCTCATAGATAAAATCTCACATTTTCACAGTCCTTTACAGGTAGCAGTGGTGCAACATTTTAAAGAAATTAGAGGAAAAAAATTTGAGTTAATGATTATCACCAGTCATGGTGTCCTTAATGTATAAAGGCTACATTAAATGCTGTAACTATATAAAAACAATCATGAAAAACTAGACAAGAATCCTTTTTGAGAACTTATTTATGGACAAAGAGCTTCATTTAAGACATGTTTGGGGGGTCTGCCTTAAGCAAAGGACTGGTGGTAATCATTCAATTTATTTAAGTGGAGATCTGGGAATAATATTAAAGTGAGAATAAGTTATGAAGGCCAGTATGTCAATATCATAGTTTTAGTAAATAGAAAAACAAGGTAAAAACTTTGAGGTAAATGAAAAGGAGAAAGAAATGTTGAATGGGCCCGTTAATAGTTACATAGTGAATAAATGAATGTGAAAGAATATTATCTAAAGTTAGTTAACCCTAGCATTAGGTGCCTAATTAGGAAAAGGGAGGAACTAAGATGTTATGGAATATACTATTATAATGCTTAATAGAGCAATAACATAAAATTTACTAAATATGAAATTTGTTTTGCCATGAAACAGCAGAGAAAAAAGCATAAATTAGAAACAGTGACTATAACAAAAGTTCACCAAGTTAATAAAGTAAGTCCCCAATATCAATATCAATATGTTACATGGTGGCTAAAAAGTAATGGGCAAGGATACAGCAGATAAATACAAACAATGAGAAAGTAGTGTTTCAAAGTAGAAATCAGGTCAAAAGTAACAAATGAGAAGGAGAAGGAAAATTCAGAGAGTAAGGCTAAAAATTCACATTCATAATAAAACAGTATGGATCTTTTTGCATGAGACAGGGAGCAAGAACTTCATAATGCAGATAATAAAATAGACAAGCATAAAACAGTAGTAAGTAGATTTTAAAATAACATTCTTAGTCTAATACAGTTTAAGGAGATCAAAGCAAATAAGTATATATAAGGTCAAAAACAGCATCATGAATAAGGTATATCTTGTGGATGTGCATCAAACAGATTGAAAGCACAGGAAACATAAAAAATGACCACAGTAAATTTGATTAACAGAAAACATGTAAAATGTATTTTCATATCACACTGCAATAAATTAGAAATAATAAAAACAAAAGTCTCTTAAACTTTAAAATTTATCAATTAAGCATAGATAAAAAATAAAAGCTGAATTTTCAGAATTTCTGAAATTCTGAAAAAAAAAACTTTATAGATGAGTATTTCTGGGTTGCACCTTAAAATAGTGAAAATTGTTAGCCCTAACTTCTTTTAGCAGTAACAAATAAAAGAATGATACACATAAGATAAAATCAAACAGGAAACAAAGAAAAGCTAAAGAACAGACTAAATATGAGCACAGTGAGATAGAAAACAAAACAAAACATTCAAACAATAAATAAATCAAAGTGCTGGCTCTTTAAGAAAAAACCCAACAATATAGATGAAGCCCTACTTAGGCTAATTGAAAAATGAGGTGCACAAATATACAAAATAAAGTATGAGGGGAAACACCAATGGAAAGAGGAAATTTCAAGTACCTCTTTCAAAATATTTTTGAAATTCCATAGAAATAATTCAATTTATTAGGAAAATATAATCTCCAAACTAACCATAATTGAGGTTGAAAGTTTAATAGACCAAACTTCTATGGAATAAAGAAAAAAAGTAGCGAAGAATTATGTCACAAAAATCTTCACAATAAGATGGTTTCATGTGGGAATTCAAGAAACCCCCAGAAATTAGAACCCAAGTCTATTTAAAATTTTCTAGTAAATTGAAAAAATTTCCAACTTATTTTTGAGGCAAGTATGACACTTTCCTGAGCTGACAAAGGATGAACATTATATTAAAAGAGAGGATATGGGAAGAGTGTCATTATTTACAATGGGGAAATCTGATAAACATGGCTTCAGCCATCAAGGTTACTGTCAAAGGTGATAAGTCATGTTGAGAATGCAACCTTTACAGGATGTGATATGATATGAGAATGGCATTTATTTCTGAGGTCTTCCTCTCTAAGACCCCTAATCCTAGCCTAAGCATGAAAAAAACATCAGACAAATCCCTGTCAAGGGAAAATTTACTAAAAACAAAGATAGTCTGAGACTGAAAGTAAAAACAAAAAGTAAAGTTGAAGAAACAAACTGTTAATAAGCAAGAGGAACTAAGAGGATGTGAACTAAAAGTAGTAACTTGATGGACTAGATCAGAGAAAAAGGACATTAGGTTAAAAGTGAGTAAGTATGAATGAAGTATGGTATTTAGTTAATAATATATCAGTATCATTTCACTTGTTGCAAATGTATCATACTCACTAAGATGGTAATGAGAATAACTGAGTAAAACTATTTTTGTGAATTTTCTGCATATGCACACACTTGATCAATGATATTTCTTAAGAATTGACCTGATGGTCATCTCCACAAATAATTAGCAACACAAGCAAAGTGTTATCTACTGTAATATTATTTCTAACTTAAATACCTCTCCATTGCAATTCACATTTACGATAACTGATTGTGGTGCAGCAATAACATGATATGAAGATGCTATTTATGAATGCATATGAAATAATCTTCAGAATATAAGTCAAAAAAGCAAGGTTCAAAAGCGTATATAAAATGTATGTAAGAGTATATGTAACGTACCTTCTTTCTCCACAAAGGGGAATAAATATACATATTTGCTTTTTTGTGTGTGTAGAAAAATACAGGAATGCTACACCGGAAACTAAAGAAAAGGGTTTACATATAGAGGTGGGTGGGAATATGGCAGAATGTATTAGGACAGAATTGAAGTATCCTTGAATATGCCTACAGTTTTACATATGAATCATGAGCATGTCTCACATATTAAAAATTAGCATAATAAAAAATCAAAATGATTCTAGAAACACAAAACCCTATGTACTTATAGTGATAATGAAACCCAGAATAAATAAATAAATCAGTGAACTGTTGAACACAGTACTCTTGCTATATGTTTCAAGGATGTGCAAAACCTCTTAACAGCTGTGAACAATATTATACTTATTACATCTGTTGTTAGTAGTGGTATTTGTGCTATATTTCTAAAACTATTTTGTATGTATTGTGGAATGAAACAAATGTGTATATTGTTGGACTTTTACTATGGTGAAAGGGTATATAATTTTGAAATGGTAAAGTTAACAAGAACCCTATGTTGTTGAAAAGTACATATAATATGAGGGTAAAGTGGGGATAAATGGTGATGGAACTTGACTTAGAATGGTGAACACACAATACAATATACAAATGATATGTTATTGAATTGGACACCTGAAACCTATGTAGTTTTACTAACCAGTGTCACCCCAATGAATTCAATAAAGAGAAATTTATATATGTAATTTTATATACAAATTCCTATAGTATGCTCATATATATAATCCTATATAGTCCAACAAATACATATAATTCAATACTCACATATGTAAAATTCATATATATCTATTATATATAAATTCCTATATATCTATATATATCTATTATATACATATATATTTATACATGTATATTTAATTCAACTCTGTGTGTGTTCTTTTATCTCTGTCTCCGAACATGTCTAAAAGCAATGACCACTCAATTGCAATGAGTAATTACTAGTGCAACCTAGTTATACAACTTGATTTCTAAATAGTACTTGCTACTAAAAGTAATTTGGACTTTTTGGGAAAATGACTGATTTCATATCTGGGCAAAGGAAAATAAAATTGAGCCTGAAACATCTTGAAGTTACGACAGAGAGCATGAAAATACTCAGATAGCCACATGAAAAGAATGTAGGAGCCAACTTGAAGCAGTGCATAGTTGGCATAATTGAGGTTCAAAACAATGATGGTAAGAAATTGTAACATATTGAATACATAAAGAAACATGAGTGCATAGCGATTCTGTAAAAAATTATAATAGGGCCCTGGCTGGTGGCACAGTAGATAAGGTGCTGGCCTGTGAACCGAAAGGTTGCTGGTTTGGTTACCAGCTAGGGCATATAACCAGGTTGCAAGCCAGGTCTCCAGACTCATCCATAGCCAGAGGCAGGTGAAAGGCAACCGTATGTAGATGTCTCTCTCCCTCTCTGCCTCTTTCCTTTCCCCTCTCTTTAAAAAAAATAAATGAAATCTTAAACAATATATAATAGGAATGATAGAATACAAAAAAGAGAAGGTGGTGAGCTCTTCTTTACAGAATAATAAAAATAGAAAAGACAAAATTTGAAAATCACTGTTTGTTGTAACTCCTAATTTGATTAACATATAAATGATCATTCATTCCCTTCACAAATTTCATACTCCTTGCACCTATGAAAATTTAAGAAAATTTAATTTCTTAAATAATCAACTTACAAGATTTTCTGCAAATGTGTGTGTGTGTATATATATATATATATATATATATATATATATATATATGTTTGCAAACTAGTTAAAGTAGGGGTTTTTTAAAGAATAAAAATAGGAAAACTAATTACATAGTTAATGTAATGAGAAATAGTTTATCTTAACTAGTCTTGAGCTTTTTTTAATTCAAATCAGTTACATAGGGCAGAATAAAATCTTAAATATTTAGTTTCATGAAAACTGAAATGAATTATTTTTGTTGGTATGTTTCCTGATTTATATCCTTCATACTTTGTAATGTCATTATTGTAATGCTCATTTAGAGGCTGAAGAGTAGCATTTGAAGACAATTTAAAAGACAGTAGCCATCAACTTAGTGGTGAAACTTCTAAGGAATTTACTCCTAGGAAAGAGAGAAAAGCTTATTCTCCAAGAGATGTCTGTTGAGTCTAATGACTCCAGATGAAAATGTCTATGAAATTTAAGTCACTGTTGGTTTTTAGTGACAAACATTCCATGATCTCTTATGCCTGAAACATTTGTAATTTTGTAAAAAAAATACTAGAGATAATACAACTTTGGTAATTCAACAGGGGTAAGCAAAGATGCTTTAAGTATCTATCATCTATCTATCATCTATCTATTCATCCATCCATCCATCCATCTACTATCATCTATCTAATCTTCTATCCATCCATCCACCCACAAACCCACCCATCTATCCATCTATCTACCACTTATCATCTATCATCTTACCTATTTAGATATCTGGCTTCTATGAAAGCCAAGAGATTTTGAAGATTAGAAGCTAGCATGTTAAGTTAAACTTTAGTAAGAGGTATTAACTGCTTCTGAGTGTGCTTTTCATTATCAAATCTTCTCACACATCCATTGTATTGTTGAGCAAAAATATTGCAGTGTCAGGGAAGAAATACCTATTTCAATACAATTTACTTGATGGAACTTCTGTATGTATCACAACATAACAGAAAATGACAGAGACAATGTACTAAATTTCAAGCCTGCACTCTTGTTTTCCATAGTGTGGCATCTTTGGAAGTGCAAAGGAAATGTAATCTTGGGCCATCATGTACTTTGTGAGCACAAAATTCATGATTTGTTTGCTTTTGAATATACTTCAAAAATCCTTTGCTTCCCTATTGCTGATTCCCTGTGGCACTTTTATGCTGGGTTTCAAGTTGTGTAGTCTTCTAATATCTCATTCATAACAAACTGTGTTTTTTAGAAAGAGATTTGTTCAGTTTAATCTTCCCATATTAAACTAACAAAAATATTTATGTTGATGGCATTTTAAAAATTCAATTCAAGCTAATAAAAATAGTTTGCAATCAGAGTCATGAAGACTGAATTTATTTAAAGCTTGTATATCTTCATTCAATGAACCTTATGTGTCCACTGTTCTAGGTACTATTCCAAATAGTAAAATCTGGAAGAAAATGAAAGAATGTTTCTTATATTAAATGTAATTTTTACTGTACAGAGTATGTTTTAAAAGTATGTACATTTCCATTAAGAATTACAAAAGTATTTTTTGACAAGATTGGATCAAAATAATCATAGCTAATAATGTACAAAGGGGGGCTCTCAAAAAATAGAAACTTATTTATAAAAAATTGTGTATTTATTCTTACATATTTAAACTTCAGTTACCCTCTAAGTACTCTGCACTTGATGCGATACACCTATCCAGACATTTTTTTTTACTTCTCAAAACAAGTTTTGAACTGTCAATTTTGATGCCATTTAGCACTTGTGTCATTCTTTGTTTCACCTCATCTCTTCCACTTCCAAAAAATGTTTCCCTTGGAGGGCATTTTTCATCTGGGGAAACAAAAATAAGTCGCTCAGGGTGAGATCAGGTTAATAGGAAGGGGCTTGGGGCATGAAGGCCTTAAAACTACAACATGAAGAATGTTTTAAACACTAGATTATTTTTTTAAACATTTATAAAATTATATGAATGGTAGCTGTACTTTACATATTCCAATTTTGCAGTAGACTGAAGACCTAACATTTCCATCAGTCATTGCCTGACTGGCAGTCATTCCTAGGGGGTGTTTATAAATGTGTTAGAAACTTCTGGTCAATCTAAAAATATAATGTAGGCCAGTGTATGAACATGGTTCAGAAGTGTCCTCTGTTTTCGTAGTTTGTCAATTTGGATATGAAAAAACTTTCATTGATTTATAAAACTAACAAAAATATTTTAAAGTTTAACACAGCTTTTTGAAGTACTTTTACAAAGGAAGCAGCAAATCTTGATGAATTTAGTGTCATGGCCAAAAGCAAAATTATTTGTAAAACCATAGGGTGTGGGCTCTTCTGCCAGCACCATGACCCACGTGGTTATCTGGGGAAACGTTAACAGCTTTTTAATGGCTCTACTAGCTGCGCAAATTATATCCATTGAAGGTGAATAAAAATATCTTTCCTTTCCTAGCAGTTATCTTTTCTTTAGGAAACTTGTTTTACAGATATTTTATATCTTTAGGTTTCCAGATGCTAGGCTGAAGTTGAAAAATAATTTTGCTCTCAAGAAATTATCTAAAACATTTTTGCCTCCAGTGTGGGAAACTGAGTAATGAAAGAACAGGAATGGGAGATTCTTTCTAATCTTGTTTCTCGTGTGCCTTTAGTGTAAAAGTTCTATAAATGGAACTATGTGAATGGGAGTGTGTGTGTGTATACACTAATAATGAATAGTGAGTAATTTCATTGTGATGACTCAATCTAACAGAAGTATATTAAGTCACATAGTTCTATTAAAAAGAGAGAAGTAAAATGTTTTTGTAGCCAAAATGTAATTAAAGAAACTATCACTATTTCATGTTTCTAGGATTAACTCTGTTTTTTAATATTCAGGCCACCACTGAAATCAGTGATCTAATATGAGTTTAGATTAAAAAATGATTATCCTGAGACAATAGAAAAAAAGTCCTGAATGAGGTAGAATTCCAAATTAAAAAGCAAAAGTGGTTTTTCTGAAGACCTGGCAGAGAGGAATTATTCTATTCTAACCACTTATTGTTGATATCTCATTCTGATTTTGATTTGCATTTCAATAATGGCTAACAATGTTGAACATTTTCCACATGCTTCCTGGTCATTTGTATATCTTTAAACAATTTCTAATCAGATCAGTTACTTATTTTTATTTGGGTTGTCTATTTATTATTGAGTTGGAGTTGGAAGAGTTCTTTACCTGTTCTGGATATTAGTCCCTTATCAGATATATACTTTGCAGATACTTTATTTTAGTCTATGGGTTGTCTTTTCACTTTCCTGATAAGATCATTTGAAGCACAAAATTGTTTAACTTTGATGAAATGTAATTTATCTTTTTTTTCATTTGTGATTTTGGTATTTCTAAAAAAACAACAAATCCAAAGAAATTAAGATTTACCCGTGCTGTTACCTATTTTAGATCTTACAATTAAGTCTGTAATATATTTTGAGTTAATTTCTGTTTATGATGTGAGAAAGAAATCGAACTTAATTTTTTGTATATGGATTTTCCATTAAAATATAAAATATGAATTCTCAGTATCATTTAAAAATATATTCTTTCCCTATTAAGTAGTCTTGGCATTTTTGTCAAAAATCAATTAATAGTAAGTGTGAGAGTCCAATTTTTTTGGACTCTCAATTTATCTTTATATCTATCTATAATTCAGCACCCCACTGTATTGGTTATAATTGCTTTGTAGCAAGTTTTGAAATTGGAAGGTGTAAGTTCTTCAAATTTGTTCTTTTTTTCCCCTATATTGTTTTGCCTAACCTGGGCTTCAAACTCCATACAAGTTTGAGAGTCAGTTTTTAATTTTTGCAAAAAAAAACAAGGTGGAATTTTGATAGGGATTAAATTGAGTCTGTAGCTATATTTGGGTAGTATTGCCATCTTAAAATTATCTTTCAATACATGAATACCAAGTAAATGTCTTTACATTTTTTTGCTTTTTGTTTTTTCAATGATTTATTGTAGTTTTCAGTGGATAAGGCTTACACTTCATTGGATACATTTATTTCTAAGCATTTTATTCTTTTTGCTATTACTATAAATAGAATTGCATCTCAATGTTTAGTTTATTGCTAGTGTATCAAAATACAGAGAAATTTTGTGTATTGTTCTGTGTTGTTTAACTCTGCTGAACTCTTTTATTAGTTAAAATAGTGTTTTTGTGGAACTCTAAGGTTTTGAATGTTATGATAGTACCATATTTTTTCTTCTGTTCCTGCAGGGGTGTGTGTGTGTGTGTGTGTGTGTGTGTGTGTGTGCGCGCGCGCATGCGCTCCACTAAAACTCAATCCACTGATCTAATTTTGGCTTTTCAGATATAAAGGTTAGATTGAATAACATGTTAGAGCCCACACTTCTCTCTCCTAATTTATGATCCCATTTTCCTAGGTAAGAAGGGTAACTATTGTATACCCATTGTCACGGGCACTGCTGCCAATATTGCAGGGCTCTAGCAGTGGATGGTGGTTTGCAATCTCAATTATAAAGCATGGAGACTGATGGAAGTTTATAGACAAAGCACCTTAATAGAGTATTCAAGTCATTCCTGACTAAGATAGTTATATGATTTATCATCACCCTGGGATACTTTTGAGGTTTAGTGGGGGTGGGGGAGGGGATGTGGGAGTACAAATTGTGTAATTAATTATTTTGCCAGTGCAAGAGATATAAACTCCAAATATCCTGAACAGACAGGAGGGATGATGACCCTTGTCATAACAGATGGGTTTTCAAGTATAAATTTGACAAAATGACAGGGACAGAGGATTTTTACCAGAAGGTGCCTGTAGGATGAGTGGTGGGGAACAAGGTTTAGAAAGGCCAGATCAGAGAGGACACTGATATACTGATGAAGAGCATGGACCCTACAGACAGCTGGTGCGCAGTTAAGTAAATTGCTTAACGTTTCAGTGCTTTTATCTACTCTAGTAGAAAATGGGCCTGCTAGTGACCTTATTTCATAGTTATGAGGATTATATCAACTAATGTATGTAAAGATTTAAAATGGTTCTCACCATACAGTGTGTGCTATATATACATTATCTATTAATATTATCTACATATCTGCAGTAATTAATTTTGTGAATTGGGAAGGGATATGGGCTGAGTGTATAGTCCAGGAGCCCACTGGTTAGTGGCACTTTGGTAATAAACTCATGTTGTTGACTGTATTACAGCTGAGAAGGACCTGTAGTAAATTCACTATAATCTGCCTATTTAGTGCTGGTCTGCGCTGAGCCTCTGTGTTCTTTTCTTTCAATTATTCAGAAGCTACTTCCCACATCCTTTTCAAAATGCAGCCCTCAGGGCGAGAGTCTCAGAATGTTTGAAAAGGACATCAGATTACTAGGATTCAGCATGGATTTTGTAGTATAAAATTATTATCTACCCAGAAACCAATTCCATGAAGTGACAATTTAATTGATATTCTGAAGTCTAATTTCAGGCTACTAAACTCTGAGAGACACTAAGAATATGTTTCATCTTTTTCAATGACATGTAGGCTGAAACAATGTGAGATTATTTTGGTTGGACCAAATACAAATTAACATTTCTTTTCGGGTAGGATAACTCTTAGTAATGTTATGGAAAAGTTAAAAACAGTATCTTTTTCTCTCTTGTTTAAACATTTTATTATCTTCCTTATAGAAGGAATACTAAAGGTTATTTTTAAACATTATTTTTTCAGTTACAGCTGACTTACAATATTATATCAGTCTCAGGTGTATAACGTAGTCATTAGACATTTATATAACTTTATTGAAAGTATCTTTACACTGAAACAAAATTCACATTTTGTATCAGTTTTTGAAGATTAAAAATCATAACTTTGGGTCACTAATACTACCTTGTTAGCCATGACATGCTGTGAACACACTTGTAATTGTTAGGCATTTGAATGGATATGCATTCAAAATTTAAGGTGGTGATATATCTGAATTAAGAGGACTTGGATACTGATTTCTGTAACATCCTTGAATTCTTGATGAGCTCTTTTTATGATGGGGGAGGCAACTTTTTTAACCATATTGTTATTGTTTATTCTATTACAGATGTTCTCTCTGCCCCTTTGCCTATCATACCCTGCCCTACCCCGCTCCCCACTTTAACTCTCCCCCTCTCCCCTTCCCCCTGGCCGTCACCATACTGTTGCTTGAGTCTAAGGGTTAAGCATATATGTTCTTTGCCTAATATCTTCACCTTATTTCACCCAGAGATAATTTGATTTAATTGATAAGAGTTTGCATTTAGTTCTTTGTTTTTGCCATTGACTACTGGTATGCCTTGCCCTATAGTTTAAAAAGAGGATACTCAGCTTTCATTGAATATAAAAATTAGTAGGTTGTTTTTCCATTTAAGATGAGGGTTTGTTTTTTTTTTTTTTTTTTTCTATGAAGAAATCATTATAGGACTCCTTTAAGTCTTGCTTCTATATTCAACATAAACATTAAAAAAAAGTATGGAACTAATTTAAAGTGCTATTGCCACTCCCACCTCAGATCAGAGTGTCTTGGTCCTGTGAAAGGTCTCCAGTGTGGTTTAATTGGTTATGAAATTTTTCAGTTGAGTAGACATTTTTGGTCATGAGGGAAGAAAGAATTTGACATTTATCTTGTGGAGTTTGATAAGAATTCCTCTATCTTAACATATTGCTGACCAGTCATGAAAAACTTGTGTTTTCATGCCAAAAGGTTATTGACCCCATAACTCATGAGCTAACTCATGCTTGCACTGGCATTAGCTTTTGCTATAAAATTGCTGGTCAACAGTGTGTTAGGTATGCTCAAATTGGGAGGAAAGAGCCCAGATAAAGTAGCTTTGGTGTCTTCTGAGAGGGAAGAAACAAATATGCCAACTTCCTTTCCCCAGGGCTTGTGGCTAGAAATGTGAACCAGGGTATATCCAATGCTCCTAACATGCATTGAGTTAGAGGAGCAATGAGTTCCTATAAATAAAATCCCTTTGAAGACAGAATTTCTATGCTGGTAACTTGGGATTAGCACAAATGTTCATCAGGAAACCTGATTTCAATGGCTGCTTATGCATAAGGCTTACAATTTACCTTTAAAAGTATTTCAATTATAGCAATTTAAAAATGACCATTGAGCTAGGTTTACTATGTTTAAAATAACACAGTACCCAAGAATATGGAATATGCTAGACATTTTATTTACATAAATTAATAAAAACAATAAAATCAAGACTACTGGATATTAGGATGAGAAAAACTCTCCTTTTAGAAAACATGAGCACAAGCCGGATGAAAAAGGCTCGTTTGACCTCTCTTGATGAGACCACCTTCTGTGAGCTTCTGTGTCTGTCTTCGCAACACTCAGCTCCAGCAAGAATCCTGCTAAGTTAGTGTAGCATGCCTCTGCACCCTTGATGCTGTTCTGCCCCCATATCCGATCCCATTTCCCAACTCCTGTCCTTGGTATCTGACCGTTCTGGCAGGCCTTCAGCAAAAATCCCCCCTTATCCCTGATGTTTCCTTTGAGAAATTTTCCATCCACTAATCCTCACCTGGCTCCTTGCTTATAAATTCGTGCTTGTCCATGCGGTGTGGGGATTGAGCCCAGTTCTAAAAGGAGGTATTTTCCCCTTACTGTAATAGTTCCTGATTAAAAAATATTTTTAGACATGTACTCTTCAACCTTGGTTTTATTTGATGCAAGTAAGCTTGAGAATAACTTAACACATATTTGTCAAATACCATTATGTTCATTATCAAATACATTAAGTATTAAGAAACAGATCTGAATCTCGGCCCTGTCACGTTGTACTTACAGGGCTGTGTTTGCTTTTGATGATGCCCATGGACCATGCATTAACTATTAGAGAAGGAAAGGGTATGAAAATAAGAAAGAAGATAATCTAGTTTCTTGAATAAACACCCTTTGGAAACTGGTAAATAAGACATTGTAATTGCTTAAATCAAGGTTGTCAATGCTTAGCAGTTGGAAAGTCCTCACTCTCCATCTGCTTTTGTCCCTTGGGTTGACTCATACCAAGGGTCTTGCTAGCCCCACAACTGCTTCAGCCTCAGTAGAAAACAAAATAGCCAGGGGAGGTCACCAAGGGTGAGGAACTGGGTGAAGAGATGGTCAAGAACCCAGTTTCCATGGCTGAATATAGATTAGGGTCCACACTGAAACAGCAGTGGGAATTCTCAGCACAAAATAGTGACTGACTAGTCAGGAGAGCACAAAATCCAACTGCAGAAAATTCCTGCCAAGCCTCTTTCCTCCAGACTGTGGCTGAAGGCTTTTCTGCTTAGGGTTACTCTGCCTGAGTCAGGAGAACAAAGGTTTTGGAGCAAAGAAACCTGTGCCAAGGCCTGAGGTGTACCGTGAAGTAAGTACATCCGAATCATGTTAGGTGTGGCCCATGGGTTACGAAAAGGAATTTGGATGTGTATGGAAACTCGGTGGGAAAATGGATTGGCACATGATTAACATCACAGCTGTGTGGTGCTGGTGCTGGTGGTGATTAAGATCCAATTTGACCTTCACAGGATATCACTCAGGTCTTATGGAAGCAAACCAGGAGAGTATTGCACTGTAAGAAAAACAAAACAAAACAAAAACCCACCTGAATGAAATTTTAGCTAAGAGCAATAGTCCCATTAAGGCTTTTGGCAACTGTTTGTCAGCTGTTTTCCTCAATTAAAACATGGGTTGAAATGTAACAAAATAGTGCCTCTGCAGAGATTATTTAAATTTTATTACACAGCTACCAGCTCTTCATCTACTTCTTTAAGACAAAAGGGACTCTTTAAAAATGTCGCTTATGTCTACTTGGGGAAATACAATGGTTATTGAAGTTGAAGAGCAATTAGGGTAATTGCTCTTTAGATAATACGTATAACTAAAAGTTTCCAGGAGTAAAGCAAAATTATGTATATTCATACTGTGACAAATACCAAAATCAGGTCTAAAGAATGAATTAAGTGCACATAAAACATAGCATGGATGGTTAGGATATTAGAGGAAGTAGATACACAGAACACAGCCTAAAGAGGTTGCTAAGCTATTATTTTCTGTGTCCAAATTTATATTGGCTATATGTACCTTTGTGACTTTTCTATCTCCTCACTGAAGATTGAGAAATAATTATGGTTCAAAGATTTAAGGGTGCTTTATCCCTGAACTTCATTTCAGTCAGCTAATCTGAAGTAGAGTATGAAAGAGATACTTGAACTTCAAACTCTTGTGATTTTCTTGGTAGAAATGATTTGTTTTATGTGACTGTGTGTACGTGTTCACGTGTGTGCATGTGTGAGTGAATGACAAAGTGGGGAAGGGAGAGGATCACAACATAACCACAGGTAACAGAACCAACAGAACCACATGTACATAGCCCATCAAACTCGTGCATGTTCTTAAGTGACAGGATCTTCTCAGCCACTGTCTGCAGGAGGATTATGGAACTAATTTGCAAGTTTGAATCATGTAGAAAAATTCCAACAAGTACTTTTGCTTTGTAAAAGTATGTGAGCTGTCCATACTGATTGCCACATTTCCAACACTTAATGTGGAAAAAAAAAATATGGAAAACGTCACAGCTAAGACCACAAGGAGCAACTTCCAAGGACTTCTACCTGTGTCCCAGGAGTGGCAGTTTTCCTAAAGATATCAACTCTGAAAGAACTTTGTTGTTTTTTATAAAGATCCATGTAAGGTGGATATACTATAAAATGTTGGCCTTTCTACAAGATATTGTTTCATTCTCAGGTCCCTGACTTTGAGATCAGGGTCATACCCTGGAAATTTACAAAACTTGGCCTCACTGCTCTGAGAGTGTGAAAAACAAAAGGCCTTACTGTAGCACTCTATCAGGAAAATTGATTCACATTTGACCTTTCCATTGTGTGCGGCGACCTTGGGATTTAATTGTGACTTTTTGCTAACCATGAGTATCTCTTTAGCTTTTTTCTTTACTTTCCAACAACACTCTTTAAGCGTTGACGATGAGTTCCTCAGGAAATGAATACTAAACCAGAATATTCTGACACGAACAGCTTTCAAAGCTTTTGTGGAAAGGGCCACTTTCAACAAAAGTCGAACTAGAAACCTGTAGTGATGAAGCTGCATCTGATGACCTTTCTAAACCTCAAATCTGACTGTTACTTCCTAGTTAAAAACTCACAGTTCCTCGTTACTCTTTAAATGACATCTACACTTCTTAATATAATTTACAAGGCGTCAAATGACCTCAGCTTCTCTTCCCAACTCATCTCTCTCTCTCTGACTCCTACTTTTTCTTCCCAGATACGCCAGCTATCTTCATTTTCTAGCACAGCTTGGCCTCACCCCTCTAACCTCCTGCAAATTTGCTGCCAGAGCCCTCTTTTTCCCTTCCCCATGCCTCCATGTCCAGGTTACAGGCCACATGATCCTTTCTATGGGATACTCTCCTTCATCAACACCTTTCCTATCTGCTTCAGGGCCTGGTATTTCCATCATCCCAGCACTTTTTCCACATGATTGCGTGCCTCTGTATTGCCCTGTAAACTGTAAACTCCATGGGGTAAAGATTCTCCCTCCCTCATTTGCTTTGCTATCACTGTGCCATGCCCAGCGCCTAGTACAGATTAGTGCCCTGTGAACCTTTTTTGTACAAGTGACTGCAAAAATGAAGGGATTCCTTCTTAATTGTACCACATTTAAAATATATACACTTAAAAAATAAGGTAACCTAAGAATTATTCTTTCATTCCTTTTTCTGATGTTTTTAACTTTATCTATCAACCACTTGATGTTTATCACCCAGAGACATAGCTAACTACTCCCTAATGTTAATTTAGAAGGAATTCCCTCTAAGTGTAAGTTCCCGTTAGCCAATACATGTGTCTTTTTGGCTTTGCCAAATTTTTAGAAATATTATCATTGGCTAGCTCCATTTTCCCAGCAGTCTGAATTTTTTATTTCCTGATCTAACAGTCCATCAACAAGACTCCCTCGATATTGAACAAGTGAGGTTCTGTTTGACAAATCTAATGGCCTATTCTCAGCCCTGATCAGACTTCATCACATTCTGGGACAGCATTCTCTGTGTATCACACACTGCGGACTATTAATTATTTTTTGAAGGGCCGAGTTCTGATAGTGCAAACTCCTACTGCCTGATCGTCAGAACATCTGCTTCAGAGTGCTCCCAATTTATTCCCAAAGGGTGGTCTGTCCAGGGATAAATTTAGTAAATGAGAATTTACTTCTTTGCCCCTTTCCCCATCTTCCTCATTTGTTCTATTTCTCACCCATCAAAGTGGAGCCTCAGCAAAGCTCCTCTTTGCTCCTTTCTGCCCGGGGAAAACTAATGTTCATTCCAAGGAGCTGATGCTGCTAAACGTCCAGTCCTCAGATTGCAGAAGTGCTGTTTAGTGTCAGCAGGAATATGCAGAACAGGGAACCTGGCCTCTTCTCCAATGCCACACCATTTGTGCCACCTGGCTGTATACCTGCAGCCTCACAAGATCTCTCTGGAAAACTCTCTGCTTCTAGCCATCACTCTTCGCCCAGTTTGTCACCTTGCGCAGTGTTTCCAAGAAAGCACTATTGCCACCTGTCCCAGAATACCCTTGTTTGCGTACAGACAAAGCCAAGCATGCCTCTTGTATAAAATCAATGTTATACAATCCATGGGACCTCTTTTCATTCTCCCTTCTGCTCTACTCATCCAACTAAATGTCTTCTTTTTCAGAGGATGTAGCAAACATTGTTGTGCATGTCAGTATGAGTAACCACATGCTAGTGAAGGGGAATGGAAGGTGTGGTTTGCAGCAACAATATCCAGGTTCTCTTCTACTGACATTCTGCACCCTGGCAGTAAGCATGATTTAAAAGTGAAGCAAAATCAGGCGTGAAAAATTCAGTATCTACAGTTGATCCTCAGTCATGGATTCTGTACATGAGAATTTACCTACTTGCTAATATTTCCTTGTAACGCTGAAATCTTTCACAGTCATCCTTAGACATGCACAGAGTGGGAAAAAATTGAGTTGCCCAATGCATACATTCCCAGCTGAGCTCCCACAAGGAGATTCTTCCTCTTTATTTCAGCTCTCATACTGTAAGCAAGATTTTTTTTCAGCCCATCAAGTGACAGGTTTTTTTACATTTTTGCTGTGATTTCACTGTTTAAAATGGCACCCACAATTAGTGATGGTATCTAGTGCTCCTAAGCACAAGAAGGCTATGATTTCCCTTATGGAGAAAAATATGTGGTGAGATAAGCTTCATTCAAGCAAGAGTTATGATGCTGTTGTCTGTGAGGTCAGTGTTGGTGAATCCATGTGTATTAGGGTTTTGAAACAGACATATACTGTACATAGAACAAAGTTATGTATTAACTGGCTGAAGCCTAACCCTGTGTTTCTCCTAGGAGCAATGGCTCGGCATTTGCTAATTTTGTATTCATGGTGATGTTTTAGGATGTGACTACCATGAATATTAGGAATTCACTGTATATGGGATCCTAAAGTATGTTAACTTTTGAAACATATATAAAAGCTGCCATTTTTCCTTGGTCTGTGTGCTCCAGAGTTGGTAGTTGGCAGTGATACCCATGTTCAGCCAGTCAGCATTTGATATCATATTGAACCCTATATGTATCTGATTTTATAGCCCTTTAAATTAACCCTCACAGATATGAAAATAGCTTAAAAGATATCCCCACACAGAAACAAAGGATGAAATATTTTCAATAAAAGACATATGTGAAAAGAAAAACAATGAAAAACAGCTCACAAATTCAATTACATGAGCTTTTGGTCAGCTCCTTATTAAAAGGTGTTTGAATAGCAAGCTCATAAAATTTGATACACTTGCTCTTCTCTTTTAATTAAAATTCATAAGACATTATTTTATATAGAGAGATTTAAAATTATTACTTTATATATGATGGCTCTCATCCTAAATTGGTATTTTGCCTCTGGACATTTGTAAAAGATTAGTGTGCATGTGAATCATTTATAAATTAATAAATCATTTATATTATTAAAACCTTTTTACTGATAACATAAAAGACCATTAGAATATTCTAATTGGAACATTACTGGTATATAATACTTAATATATACTAGCATATAATCAATAACAGTATACCAGTGTATCATATACCATTATAGGCTATCCAATATATTGAAGTATTATAACTGGAGAGAAGAGACCACAGAAGCATTGCTTTTTATAAATGAAAGTATGAGTTATAATTCTAGTTTTAAGTGTATATTTGAAATGAAAACTCTTATAACCATTCAAGGCCATTAATTCTTAAAATTATGGGAAATTCTGTCCTGGTATTAGTGACAGCCCTTGGAAACTTTTTTTTTTTTTTTTCTCCTCATTCCTAATTTGGATTCAGCACTTTAATCTCAAATGCCACTTACATTTAGACCATAATACCTCACTTCTGTGTATATGTCTATTAGAGAAAAAGATAAGGAAAGGAATAACCTTGTAAAATTATTTGGATAGGATTTTTGACACTTTTCAAAATACTAGTCCAACCCACTTGATTGAAAAGTAAAGCACATAAAATGGTAGGTTGTTACACACCCTGTAGAAAAATGTGAGGGCTTTGTGAAAGTTAATCAACAAAACTCTTGATGTATTTGAGAGTTGTGTGGGAGGGATTTTTATATTTTAATAACTTGAGTAAGCTTCTGGAGAATGTGTACTGTGCAATCATTCCTCTTGTGTAAGTAAGCAAGTGAGCTCCTTGCCTGGTGTGTAGGTTCAGCTATTTCCCCTATGTAAATAGAGCTCTTAGCAAATCCTCCTCTGCAAGACAATCTTTTTTTTTTTTTTTTAAGATTTTATTTACTATTTTTAGAGGGAGGGGAAGGGAGAGAGACATCAATGCATAGTTGCCTTTCACCTGCCTCCAGCTACGGACCTGGCTGGAGACTTGACTTGCAACCTGGTTATGTGCCCTGGCTGGGAATCAAACCAGCAAGCTTTGGGTTCACAGGCCAGCACCTTATCCACTATGCTACCAGCCAGGGTTTAAGATAATCTTAACATTCTGGGAAATACCAGTTTTCCTTATTCACACTCCTATGGGGGAAAGGATTTAATCTACCTTTCAATCCCAATCCAAACAATTTACACACCCACTAGGACAAAAGAATGGGTATTTCAGTTCCAAGATTCCTTATACCCTGGGGAACAGACAATTTATTTTGTTGTAGGAGCCATCAAGGAAACAACCCTCAGGAAGACAAAGGTCCCTATGGGAGAGATTAGCTTTGCCCTGTAGAGGTGAAGGGTAGAACTTTCAGGCTGAGATTGAAGACCATGTAGGATGGGATTAGGTGGACAGGATGCAGGTTGAGGGAGTCTAAGAACCAGGTCCTGTGGGAAGCATTCCGAGAACAGTGGAAACTCAAAACAGAGTGACACTTGTCACACTCTATCAGCTGCCTCCCTCTACATTTTGAGTTCTTTTTGGGTTCCACGGCAGCTGGCTTTTTGTTCAGCTCATAGGAGACAGTGGCAGGTGAGAAGACTAGAGGAGAGAAATGTCCAAGTATTCTTCCCTGATCCCTTCCTCTTTTGGTGTTGGGTGCAAGGCTGTGGCTGTGTTCTACCAATCTGGCTGTGGGGCCTTCCTCCATGACCCAGCTCTCACTGGGCTCCTACAAAACTATCTCCTATTCTCTCTTCTTTAGGCCTAGGGCTCATATTGCCTGCCTTCTGATGCTCTATAAATATTCCTTTCAATGAGCTATTCTCAACTGACTCATTTGCATGGTGTTCTGACTCCTGCTGGAGCTTTGACTGGGACAGGGCCTAGAAAGGTTGGGCACCAGCATCGTGGGTATGAGGCATCTTGGACTGGATGTCTGACTGCTCTTTCACTGCAGCTTGGCACACTCCTGGCCAGTCCATGAACAAGGAGCAGTATCAGAGACTAGTGGGCAAAATCAGCATATCCAGATTTCTTGAGACCCTTTATAATTTCATGGAGTAGGAAAGCCACAAAAATGATCAAAATTGAATTTAATCACTTGACCTTGATTTGAAACATATTTTTCTACTCAAGGACCAAGGAATAAGTGCATGCCTGCCTAACTCATTTCTAAAGCATAGTTTTAGCTCTGATATGTAGAAGGGACAATTTGAACAATATGACCTGTTCTTTTCTATGAGTAATTGAATGTTTATCATTAAGAGTTTCATTTACATCATTGTTTATGACTAGTCTGGGGTTTTTGAAAGAGATGTCATGAGTCTGATTGTTAGACTTAGGTTGGTCTGGGTTTCTATGAACCTCTGTTCCCTGATTTGTAAAACAGGGAAAACTGTACCAAAATGACAATGTCACTTTATCTAAAGCTTCCTCTCTATGGATTGCCATGTGTCCCTTAGTGCTCTATGAGAGTCATAAAGATGAATCATGGGCCATGGCCAGATTCTCCTGCACACTGAGCTTGGACATTGTCAGAAGGGAGGCATGATTACAGTGCACAGGGCTCTGAGTGCGCCCTCTTTTCCCAGGGTATCTGGTTTAAATCCAGCTCCACCTCATATCAACAATGTGATACTTGGTAAGTTATACCTCTGCCTCTTGTTTTTCATTTTTTTTAAAAATTGAGCTTATTGGGATACATGTTTCAAGTGTTTCAAGTGTTTCAAGTGTTTCAAGTGTACAACTCACAAAACATTATCTGCACACTGTATTGTGCACACATCACCCCAAGCAAAGTCTCTTTCTGTCCCCATTCCCCCTACCCTTTGCCCACCTCCACCTAACCATAGACCGCCCTTCCCCTCTGGCTGTACCACACTGCTGTCTGTGTCTATGTTTTTTTTTTTTTTTAATTAATATATTTTATTTATTTTGCTATTACAGTTGTCCCAATTTCCCCCCTTTACCCCCCTCCACCCAGTACCCCATTTCCTCCAGCAATGCCCCTCTTAGTTCATGTCCATGAGTCATCCATATAAGTTCCTTGGCTTCTCTGTTTCCTTTGTTGTTCTTAACATCCCCCTGTCTATTCTGTAACCACCAATGTGTACTTTTTTTCCCTTTCATATCCAGACATTTAATTACTGCCTTCTGTCAGCTTCTCAAATCATATTAACACAGTTTTCTTTTCATTATTCCAAAATGTCTACATTAATTCATTTGTTTAAAAAATTACTCTTTTTAAGTAATATGAATTACAATATTACCAAACACATGCAAAAATACATTTACACCCATACATATTTTTACACATATTTAAAATACATACTGGATCTTGAAGAGTTAATACCAAAAATTTTAAATATGCCAATAATTATCTTACATAATTATTACATCTTAAATGATAGTATTTTAGATATATTGTAGCAAAAGTAAGCAGATTTTTTCTTAATACTTATTTTACTCTGAAAGGCTATATTTATGAAATATATCACAGAAATGATGTATTGCAGAACTCACTTTTGTGAGAGTTGTCCTAGAGACAATGCCAAACTCATAACAAAAATAATGAATTTGGTTTTTGAGTCAGATCCTCGCCACTCCACTAATACAACTCAACTTTATTTTAAGCTACTGAAACTACAACTTATTCTTTTTGGAGTTTTCCATCTTAAATAGTAGATAGATAGATAGATTGATTGATTTTGGCTGTGAAATCTATTTAAGATGTTTTTCTTACATGCAAAGTGGAAATAATAATAGTATCTTTTTCATGTGATTATAGAAAGGATTGAGAAACTCCATACATATAAAAAGCATACAAAGTCTCAATAGGTGCTTAATAAGTATTAGCCTTGATGATCATTTCACATTATAATAACCTGCCTAGTTGTGCAGTTGAAAGCATGTGTCATATCACATTATATCTTGGTCTTTGCACACTTAGTGTAGTGCCTGGCATCTGGTAGATAGATGGTAGGCAGACAAATGTGAAAGCCGTAATGTCTTGTTCAGAGATTTCCAGAGAAACTTTCTGAGAACTGTTACTTGAGCAAGCCAGTAGTTGATACAGCTCTATGGACTTGTATTTATTGTAGGGAACGTCATTATTTGCTGCTCCCTGGATGTTTCAGTAGAAAGTAGAATATACAGAGGAAGCAGAATGATGGGTGTTGTATAATCAGGGCAACAAAAAAAGCTCTCTGAAACCTTTCTGCCCCAACATTCAGCATATTACAGACCATTATTTTGTTCAGAGCTCCAATTTATTTTAATTTGTCTGGTACTCATTTTCCTACACATAAAAGGATATAAATATAAATTGGGTGAATACCAAGAAAGGATGCATCCTAAACTCCAATTACAGCCCTGAGTTATGTGAGATCATGCAACCTCATTACTACATAAAATTATAAATCAGGCCTCTGGGTGCTCAAGTGTCTTGAGCACCAGAATAACTTCTACTCTACTGACTTTAGAAAAAAAGGAGGAAACGATGTTCTCAATCTATCAAAAAACATTCTATCTAATAATAGATCTTTGCTTGTGACAAGTCACATTTGTTCTCATTTAGGGCCTGGATGAAGATTTATACTTATTTCCAGTTGTTCCTGCACATCACAGGTTACTGTGTCCTACCAATAGCATACATGATTTCACTCCTGTCTTATGCACAATAGCCCTGTGAAATAGGTAAGGCAGGAATTTACCTTACTTTACAGATAATAAGATGGAGGATGGAGGATTATGGGAAGCTAAGGGATGTGCATAAGATATATAGTAACTGGAAAAGAACATAAAAACTCATGTTTTGGGATCTCACCCAGTGTTCTTTCTACCCATATACCCCCACATAATTACCGCATTGGGGTGTAATTTTTTAAAGAAACAGTTGAATTTCATGTTTGTCAGCTCAATAATGAGCTGTGACCCTAGTTGTATAAATTGAAAATTAAAAAAAAAAAAAGGATTTACCAAAACAAATTGTTACCCTATTGAGCAATGAATATTGAACACCCTCTATTTACAAGGTACTGTGCTAGGCCTTATGGAGCAATAAGTGATAGATAACAAGGTTACATGCAGTAAGCTTCCAGTCCTTTGAAGAAAAAAGCATTAACCATCAGAGCATGAAAAAAGCTGTGAATATTTAGTTCTGTTATTTCTTTTATTCTTTAGGTTCTGTGGATTTAGAAGAATTTCTGGTAGCTTTTAGACTGAACTTTAATATATTATACAATATGGGTAAGAAAGAGAATTTATGAAAGCATTTAATAATCAGATGGTCAAAATATTGTTTCAGGAAAGCATTTTGGTTTTATTACAGAAGCATTTATTGTAATGAAGCTTAATATAAAGTGATAAAATAATTCTCAGCTATTATATTCTTTATTTTTACTTACACATTTTAATTAAACTATATATAAAACTCTAAAAATACTCATTTTATCACTGCTTTTCTAACATGCTTCTTCCATCATGCTGCTTCACTTGGATGGCTGGGCCCTTCACTCTTTCAAAGAGCATGGCCTCTTCTTTCTTAGGACTGGCACCTTTCCTTAAGGTTCAGGTATCTCCTTGTCATTGATATGCGAAGTATCTTAAACAGTATCATCTGCCCTTATACTAGCCCTAGCTATCAGCCACAGATATACAAACTACCTTAAAAGCTGTATTATTTCATTCCCTATCCCCAAAACCATGGACTGTGGAAAATTGGGATGGCCCTCTGTCACAATATCATAATCAGTAAAATATATCTAAAAGAAAAAAAATATAAAAATTATGTACAGAAAAGAATGTGCTTTATTAATCTGTGTACTCCCAGAATTTTGCATGGTGCCTTATAATGAGTAGGTGCTTGATAAGTGTTTAATGATAAAAGATGTCATATTAATTTCTCTATGTCTGCTGAAACTTGCTAACCTTTAAACTCTAACAACTGCAAACCCTCAGCATTCACAAAATTAAACTTGTATGATTTGATCATTTGAAGCAATAAAACCAACAGGGTGTGTGTATGTGTAGCTCTAGATTAAATGTTTGTGCCCCCCTCATCCTGATTCATATGTTGAAGCCCTGATCTCCAATGTGATAGTATTTGGAGGATGGACCTTTGGGAAGTAATAAGGTTTAGGTGAGGATATGAGGGTAGGGACTTTGTTATGGAATTAGTGCCCTTATAAGAAAAATAAGTGGGTGGGGAGGAGGACAGAGGGGAGCAAAAGGAGATGGATGTAATACAACAACAATAAAATTAAAAACAAAAAGAATAAGAGGCTATAGTTTTCTCTGTTCAATATGTGAGCATACAGCAAGGAATTGACCGTTGACAGGCTAGGAAGGGGGCCTTCACTAGGAACCAAATCTGCCAGCACCTTGATCTTGGACTTCTAAGCCTCCAGAACTGTGAGAAATAAATTTCAGTTGCTTAAGCCACCTAGTCTTTAGCCTTTTTTATTATAAAAGCCCCAAGTGACTAAAACATATATAAAGATTTGTTGTAAGAAATTGCCCTGGCTGGTAGCACAGTGGATAAGGTGCCGGCCTGCAAACCCAAAGGTCGCTGGTTTGATTCCCCAGCCAGGGCACATAACCAGGTTGCAAGCCAGGCCTTCAGCCAGTTCCTTGGCTGGAGGCAGGTGAAAGGCAACCATACATTGATGTTTCTCTCCCTTTCTGCCTCTCTCTCTTCCCCTCTCTCTGGAAATAATAAATAAACAACCTTTTAAAAAAATTAAAGAATATAAAAAAATTCTAATTAAAAAAGAAATTGGCTTACCTGATTATGGGAGCTGGCAAGCATAAATTTGTAGTGTGGGTTAGCAGGCTCAAAGCCCAGGATAGTGAATAGTTGCATTTCATTCAGAAGGCCATCCACCTGAAGACCCAAAATTGCTGCTGGTGTGCAGGAAACTTGAATATAGCAGGCAGATACCTGGGAAAGCTAATACTGTAGATGGGGTTCAGACGAGATTGAGCATGTTCAGGGTGGTATGGTCATATTGTAGATGGAGTTCAAAGGCCACCTGTTGAAGAGTTCTCTCCTGTTTGGGGCAGCTGGTCTTTTTGTTCTATTGAAAACTTTACCTGATTTTATGACGCCTTGCTACATTATAGAGAGCAGCCTGATTACTCAAAATTCACTGATTCAAATGTTAATCTTATCCAAAATTACCCACTTCAAATTGACACTTAAAGTTAACGATCACAATAATTGATGAGGGATCCTAATTCTTCATAACACGTGGCAATTCATACCTTGACAAGATACCTTTGAGTTGCATATTGTGAGGTAAATATGTTATTCTGAGCCTTTAGGTGAGTTAAAGAATCAGGCATACTACCTATTGCTCCTGACATAAAAGTGTCTGAGAATCTGGGGACATTAAAGTTCTGGAGATATATTCATCCTTTAAAAAAGTCTAAGAAATTACTAGATTAAATAAGCTCTTATGTAAAAATCAAATTGCTCTTACAACTAATGGCTTATAGTTAAGTACTTTTTTTCTGATTGTTTTCATTTTTAAAAGTTACACTGTGGAGTGAAAGCAGAAATTATTTCTATACTTTAGGTTTCTTTATATCACTAATTGCTGAATATAGTAGATGTTGACATTATTAGAACAAAATATAACAAAAGTCTCTAAAGAAAATATGTTGGTGTAATCTTCACAGGCAATTGATTAGGATCTCAATGTATGGACAAGAAAAGAGGGTAATCTCTCAAGAGAAATGAAAGGGCTAAATTTTATGATCTGGCATTGGGTGGACAGAAAAAATAGAGGAGAAAAGGGGGCTTGGAGCTTGAGACCTAGGTTTCTCATAGCTATTCCATGATAATCAGTCAAAGAAAGAAACAAACACCTCATAGTAAGAAGGGGAAAAAGGAAACCTATAGGCTTCCTAAAAGAAAGTGGGTGGTATGCTGCCTAATAGTGGTGAGAGCAGTCATCCAAGAGAGCGCTTATGGAGAAGAGCCTAGGAGTACCTGGTGAGGCACTTTCGTTTTCCCAGACTCCCGGCACACTGGGTTCTTATCAGCTATACATACCCAGCACCCAGCTCCTATCCAAGATGCAGTTTAATGTTCAGGAGCCTTCTTCTGGGCAGAGAAGCACAAGTAGCAGTGATGTGGCAGGGCTCCTGTCCTCTTGGTGGTGCTGAGAATACCAAGGGTCTGTCATCACACTAATGTGGGCACAGGTGAGAATCGGGGAAAGAACAAGGGGAAATCATCAGAGGATTTTTCTCTTTTGAGCCAGAGTAAAGAATTTGGAGATAATGCTCAATTAGAGAATTGTTATGGCATTGTAGCATAACAGGCAGCAATCATTTATTCATTAATTAAATTGTTGACCATATTAGGATTACTGAAATGGGCGTGTGTATTAGACAGATTCTTGGTTGCATGCTGTAGAAATAGAATTCAAACTAAAGTTGCCTCTTTAAACAATGGGATTTATTGTACCTTAAGAGTTCAGGGTTCTTCTATCTTCAGGCATGGATGAATCCAGGGGCTCAAGTAATGTCAGTTTTCTCTCTGTCTTCCCCCTTCCTCCCTCCCTCTCTCTCTCCCCTACCTTTTTCTTTCCCTCCCTCTTTTCCTCTTCCCCAACCCCATGTTTTTACACTGCTTTCCTCAGTGCATTGATTTCATCCTGAAAGTTTTTCTAGTTTGTTGGATAAGATGCTTGTTGTTTGCTCGAAGTCCTTCCACCCACAATTAGGACAAAGGTAGGCAAGCAAGAGATAACTGAGAAGACATACGGAAAGCCTGCCTGCAAAGCCCCAGAGAGGACCCTGTCTGAAAAGCCTTGTGTCATACAGGTCTGTCCTGAAAGTATTGGCGCCACCAAGTGTTTAAATTATATGGACATTGGCTCATGACTTTTAGGACAAACCTTGTATACCCTAGTTTGAATGTATCTCTGTGCCTGGTCAGTACTGTGTCACATGCTTACCCTAGAAAAGACATCCTGGATGAACAACAGCTTATGGCCATCAGGCAGTGAATATATGATTTGTAGACATGTTATATACATTGAATCAGAGAGATAATCTAATGATCGTATTCTATACTTCTAATACTAATTCCCCAGTAGGGTGAGTTGACTCTAGAGTACCTTTGTGAAATAAATTGCGATTTCTTTTATCTTTTAAAATTAATAGTTTTATCTATAAAGATTGGTTCATGTAAATTGTATACAACTAAGACTGATGAGCCCCTAGAACTGCTGTTGTGGGACTGAATAATACCAAGAGTTCACCCTGCAGAATGAAGTTCTAGGCCAGGGAGAAGGGAAAACAGTAATAGAGTCTCTGTTGACTCTGAACCTAGTGATTATTTAACTGTATATACAGTACTTAAAATGTGCAGGTTCTATTCTAAGTGTTTAATATAGATGTATTCATTGGATCCTCACAGCAACCCTTTGAGATAAGTAGTATTTTTAATCCCATTTTATAGATGGGGAAATTAGTTTCCTAAGTGTAGAAACTTGCCGAAGATCACGTGTCTAATAAGAGACAGAACTGGGACTTAAACCAAGGTCTTTTGTCTTCTGAATCATGCTTGTAATCACTAGACTCTGACTTCTACAAATCAAAGAGAAAGAAAACTAACATGCCCTGTAATATTCCTCACTGCTCCCGATCACCTACCAAAGTTGTTTTCAAATTCTGGTTTTTGAAAATCCGTGTTTGAGGGGCTCTATAAAACTAGTCAATTTAATTTAAAAAAGCAATGCAATTGTCTCAAAAATGTTTTAAAAATAGGGACACTTAAAATTGATATACTGTATTTTAACATGTTGAAAAGTCTTAGCAGTTCTCACAGATGACCTTGACATTGCCCAGACCTTGGAATGAAATTTTCTCCTGCTATTTCTGAACATAGAATTGAACTTCTTATAAATATGACATAAATAATTGAGTTTCTTAGTTTGCATTGGTCTTTTCAAAATATTTGATTTATGTACCTTTAAGTATACTCATATTACTACATGTTCACAATACTCAATTAAATGCAAGGCAAGGCTTAGCATATTTGCATGTGTTCATATCTATTAGTCTTTTATAATGAGATTCTTTTAATACAAGTCAAAACTTGATAGCCCCATAAAATTTGAAAATCACTGACTGTCTCCCTCTCTCTTTGAGATCCCACACAAGAAAACAATACACTAGGAACATTAACTGAGCAATTTAGAATTACCCGATGCTAAAATGGAAAAGGAGGAGAGGGATTATACTGTTTATCACATAGAACGTGGCTTGGAATCCCTTTTAACCTTTTGCTTTTCAAAATCTCTTTTGCTCCTCCCCCATTAGATAAGTGGTAACTGGGAGAATGGGGAGATGAGGTAGTCTATGTGGGAGGATGGTGTCCCAGCACACTGGGTTTCAGTGTTTGCCTCTTGGCTTTCCTCTGAGCCTTGGAACTTCCTTTTTCTCTCTCAATATGGAGAACAATTCAGCTCCTCACTAGCTCCTTCTTCCAAATGTTTATCTTCAGCTCTGTGCTCAGCAAGTAGAAAACCTTTGTTACTAGGGCCTGCTCTCCTTAGAATGCTTTCTGGGTTTACATGTAAAAAAAAAAAAGATATTTTCTCTTGAACATTTTCCACTTAATTTGTGTCCAGTATTCTTATACAAGAAAAATATTTGGTCATGATTGTGTCTTAAAATTTTAATTATGATTATCTCTTCCAAAATATATACTTTGTAATGCAACTTAAAAATATTTTTAAAATAAAAAGCAAGTCCTTTAAAAATAAGCGTTAAATTAACTCCATTAAAATGCTGCATGCATATTAAGACAAAGTGTGCAAAGGACTACAAATAATACTTGTCAGTAAGGAAGGATGCCCAGGCCCTCTTTATTTCACCTGTACAAGATGGACACACTGATGAGGTGGCCACTGACACTTCCCTGTGTTCCAAAGAGCCAGAATGTTACTGAACAGACACCCACCAAGATGCAAAGTGAGACAGAGTCTCTGAGTTAGATAGCTATCAAATCCCTAGTAAATGCCAATTACACTTCTTTATACCAGCTAGTGTTTAATATTTTATTAATATTTCATTATATTTAGTAAATAAAAGAAATATCTAAATTATCTCTTAATATTTGGACAGACTTTATTCAAATATACATAGCAGAAAATAGCAAAATAAATCTCAGATGTGCCAACTAAGAAAATTAGTTGGGGTCAGACAATAAAATACTTCCTAATATTGTTTTTGACCTTCATAACAATCTTAGAAACACAAGTATAGAGTTGTTTTTAATTGCAGACTACCCCAGTGAACACTAATAATCCATTTTATTATGGGTATCCAACTATATAGCTCTATGTTTATTATTTTGAAATATATTGTTATAGACCTTGGAGGTGAAAATATTTTTAGTTATTATCATTAATCTAAAATTATAATAATGGTAACTTTCCTTCTTATAATCTTTGAACATTTACTAGTTTTTAAAATCCTATTTGCTGGTTTCTTTCCATTCTATTTTCCCTTTAATGCTTACTTTTTTCTCTCTGATGTGCATGTGTGTATGTGTGTGCATATGCACACACATGGAAATTGAATTTTTTAAAAAGGGGGGTGAATTTGACAATCCCAACAGGGTCATTTAACAGATATTTTTGGGTTCAAATAGGTAAAAAATGTACACCTACTTTAAGATGGTTCTACAGAGATGTCTGGGATTAAGGATGCTTTCAAGGAATTAAAAAGAAAACTTTTAGCCCTGGCTGGTGGCACAGTGGATAAGGCTCTGGCCTGTGAACCCAAAGGTCACTGGTTTGATTCCCAGCCAGGGCACATAACCAGCAACCAGGTTCCCAGGTTCGTAGCTGGAGGCAGGTGAAAGGCAACCACAGGTTGATGTTTCTCTCCTTCTCTCCCTTTCCCTCTCTCTAAAAATAATTAATAAAATCTTTTTTTTTTTAAAGAAAACTTTTGTTATATTTCATTTGCTCATGAATTCCTGCTTCCCTTTCTCCCTGGTCTAGGACTACTATTAAAGGGGCCTTACATTGATGATAAGAATACTAAAAATCAGAGACTAGAGAATTTACCCTACCTTCCAGTGTTCAGGATCTTATATTCTAAATCACATTGAAAAATTCTGTTCCTGAAATGCTTCAATTTTATTTTATATGCATAGGTTACTTTTCTCATTCTAATTTATTCAATATTTTGTGTATCTACTTACTCATGCTTTAAAGTATTATTGACTACCACTTCTGTGCCAAGCACTTCTAGGTCCTTTAAATAGATGAATAAAATAGAGCACCAAACTCCAAGGAACTGGAAGTCTGGTGGGAAGCTTGCATTTTGAGTGTGTTTGCAGGGAGAGCCAGTTCAAACTGCCGCTAGAAAAGGACTTGTGAAAACCACATAATCTTAGCAGGCAATGTTGAACATGATCACCAGGGTGTATCTAGCATAGTTTACGTGAGAGGGATTTTTCGGATTAAAAAAAAAAAAGTAAGTCATCTCCAACTTTGATTAAAATCTGGGAACATCTGTGTAGCTCAAAGTAGTGGGATAATTATTAAATCCTGATCCCTTCCCTTTTTGCTCTAGATTATTGCCAAAGACAATTTGCAGGCTTATCAGAGACTTGTGTTAAAGGTTTGTGCTAAGACTCTCATGCTGTATTGCACTTCAAAGCTGGGTCAGAGAGATCAATAAATAGATTGTTCTAGAACTCTGCCATAACTGGATACATGCGGCTTCTATCCTGTAGTGGAAAACCTGTACCTTGAGTGACAGGTGCAGGTCTTTGAAGTTTCATGAAATGCTTGTGCTTTTTTCTCTTTGTTCAGCATAGAGAGAGGGTAGGGTACATCTGGCTCATCTAATTTAGGTACTTGAAAGTCAGATCCCAGTTCTACTTTTCAAAACCACCTGAGCTGCTTTTATTCTCCAAACCCAGGAGCCCTCAGTAAAATGGTGGGGTTGGCAGGAATATCTGAAGGGTGAGGTTAACTTGTTGTTGGCAAGACAGTTTTTCTGAGACCTGGGCAAGAGAAAAGCAGCTTCCTTGAGAGATATTTTTACAGGTATTTAAAAAGACATTTTGCAGTGTGAGAAAAGGAAAAATTTTCCACTTTCCTCCTTTGGTTCTTCTAGTTTTTTGAATAATCAAAGCCATGTGAAACAGATTGGCAAGAGAAAATAAAGCTTAATTGTATGTGCATGGGAACTCCCACATACTTACATGAGAGAGTCAGAGACCCCACATACATGAGAAGTTCAGAAACAAAAGGGAAAATGAACTATGTATGACATTCCAAGCTGAGAATGAATTAAGGCACCTTGCAACTTCAGAGGGTCATTGAAAATGTTCAGTTATTAGTAATTTACCCTGCCTTACAGATAAATCCAAACAGTTATCTCTGATGTCTTATTATAAACAAGTTCCCTAATTCAAATTTCTCTAGGTTGTTAGGAGGTGGGGGTGCTAAGGTTTCTCTTGAACCCACAGGGCCTCAATTACCTTGAGCTCAAAATAATCTTCAGACCAGAGACACATTTGAGATGAGTCATTCCGAAGTCCCACAGGAGTCTTTTATGGATATTTTTTGGATTTGTTAGAAGATAGGACATATTATTCTTTTTTAAATGATATACAACCCAGTACATATTTAAATACTTTTTCTTTCAGTTTTAATTGACCCCTATAATTAAAAAAAACATGAATGACTTAAGACACAATTTCTAATTTTTTCTTCTTGTATGCAGGAGATTGTTTTGGGACAAAATTCAATATACTACTCTTTTTCATCTTTCAGTTTCAGAAAACAGGGATATGTCAGAGTCTCATGCTGGTACATTGCAAACTCAAACACTGTTTGATTAGTACTGTTACTCTAAAATAGGATTTGAGCCTGGATATAGTGAAAAGAAATAAAGCTTTACACAGGGTCAATACAATGGGCAAGGTGATACTAGGAATAAGGTTCAAATGCCCTCATGTGAGCTGATAGTTCTTTCATGCCACTGTAACGAATTTCTAGCCATTAGTATAAAAATATTTTTAAGACACTGCAGAGTCAGCTAAGTTCAATTGAGCACAGAAAAAAGCCTGTTTGCCATTATTTTGTGAAGGGTCAAATGATTTTCTTAGTCATTAAAAAATTCTCCAAGTAAATAAGTATTTCTTTCATGCATGGGATTATTCTATATTTATGATGCCAAAATAAATCCCAGGTGTATCTATATGGTTGCTATAAAGTAGAGAGCTATTAAGTATCATATTTGATCACTGTCAGGAAATTTATGTACTGTGAAGTAATGAATTCCATGCTCATTCCAGTCCCTATATCTAATCTTGCATTTATAAAAACTAGGGCTCTTAAGTTTTTATAAGTTCCAGGCTCCATAAAATCCAAAGCCACTGACGATGAATGTAGCTCAGTGATTTTCAGAATGTGGTCTGCGATCAGCAGCATCAGCATGACCTAGGAACTTGTGTTAGAAACCGAAGTTCTTAGGCTCTAACTCTATAAATGACTCTAACTCTAAACTAATTCAGAAATTCTTGGAGTAAGCGAACTAGCAATCTGAGTTTTAATAACCCCATGATTCTGATGCATGCGAGGAGTATTAAGTGATGGGGACATTAAACTTCCTGGATTTCTCAGCGCTCCTGCAAAACACACTGGCCTTCCTGGGTATGGACATTTATGTAATACAGATACTCCTCAATTTACAATGGGGCTGTATCACAGTAAACCCACTGTAAATTGAAAATATTGTAAGGTGAAATGTTTTCAATATACCTGACCTACTGAGCATCACAGCTTTGCATAGCCTACCTTAAATGTGCTCAGAACCCTTACGTTAGCCTTCAGTTGGGTAATTATCTTGTGTTAGATCTCAAGAATACTTGCCTTCCTCTTCTTCACATTAGAAGCAAGAGACACAGGTAGGCATTTTATAGACATGATATAAAAACATGAAACTATTCAAAAGACACAACAAAGTGTGGTAGGCTATTGGCTGTTTGCTCTTTTCATCACGTAGCCGACTGGAAGTTGCAGTTCACTGTGCTGTCCAGATTCTCTATTGTATTACGTATATTGTATTAACATATTACCAGTCTGGGTAAGGATCAAAATCCAGAATTTGAATACTGGTTTATTCTGAACGTGTATTGCTTTTACATCTTTGTAAAGTTTAAAAAAAAAAAAAAAATCAAACCAACTGTACAAAGATAGAGTATCTGCTTTTATTCACCTCAGAATTGTTTCATTCTTCACTTACCATAGGAATTAGATCTATAGCCATTGGTCTGGTAAATTGCTCTGATGTCAAAGAATAATGAAACTTATGCATCTCTTCCCAAGGGCTAAATGGTGACAGCCTGAAACAGGTCCCTGGTTAAGCCTTAGGGTACTGGGAAGACTGGAGAGCTATCTCCTGGGTATTTATATTTCAGGAGGAATGAAGCCCCAGTACTTGGAGATCTTTTAGGTCACAAAAGCTGAGACACTGGGAGCATTTGCCTCTCAGAGAGTTCTATTTACATACCAAAGGGCTGGAGTAAATTATCAGGTTTATTTTTGTTTCCAAGAAGTTCATTCTGAAAAGGAAAGAAAAAGCTGCCTCCTTCCTCCTTTTATAGGTAGAGAGAAATAATTTTTCCTCACTTCTCATCTATGGAGTTTCTAGCTACTGTAAAGTAATGGTCTTGGTGCCAATTCATTCCCCAATTTGGGGTGTGGTGAAGAAGGAAATTTTAGTCAGTTTAAGACAGTGGAAGAGCTCAGGGGCCAGGTGCCTCTATAGCTAAATAGTTCTGATCGCTCTTTGCCAGTCTGCCTTGCACTGGCTGCACTGTTCTGTTTGGTTGTATTCTGCTCTGCTCTGTTCTGTGCCAATCTGTTCCAGCATGACATCTTTGGTGTTTCAGCTCAGCCAGGCAATTGCATTCCCCAGTGGAAAGGGGAAGTGCCCTACCTGAGACAGAGGGGAGCTGACTTATGTAGGCAGAGGTCCCTGCTCCTGGTCCTTGGTTGGTTCACCCTCATGCAAATGAGGACTCCAAATCCTTGCAGTTTGATTGGTCCAAATAGCACTATCCTGATTGGTCAGTTTGGAGAGGGTCTGATTGATTGATAAAGAAGCTGATGGGGTTTCTGGGATTGCAAAAGCCTCAGTATTACTGGCTGACACAGGATCCCAGGAGCTCCTTTATAAGGGCTGGCTCAGATGGCAGAAACAGTGCAGGCAGGAAGTTCAGTGCAGGCTTCTACCTAAAGTGCAGTCTGCGTGAGAGACCCCTGTGTAGAAATGACTGCTAGGCTTGTTTTTAAAAATTGGAGCCCAGTTAGCCAACAGAAGCCATTTTTAGTCAGTATTTTTCTCAGTATCCACAATACCTTTGTAGGAAAACTGACCTGTCTCCCATTGTGTTGCCCTATTAATGATTAGGAAGAATTAGGGAGGATACATGTATTGTTTACTGTGAGGTATTCATTTAAGAACTGTGTCTGTAATCCAGAACATTTTGTGAACATATTCAGGATAAATTAATACAGAAAAAATGTTAAAAACCTAGAAATAATACATATGCTGGGGGAACCCTCCCCTGAAAAGAATTGGCTCCTATAGGGCAGGCTCCTTGCAGTACAGGCTTCCTCTATATGGTGAGTGTTTTAGGAACCCATCTGTATCAGTGTACCAGCTGGTATTGTTGTGAGAGGCTGTGTTTGGCCTCAGTAAATTTTTGGGAATACTCTTTCTATGCGCTTGCTCATTCCATGATAAGTGATTTATGAGCACATCTGTCTATACCACACTGAGTGTTCAGCAGTTTTTGACCAAAACGGCATGACCTCCATGCCCCACCCTTCCTATTTATTCATCTGATCTCATCCCAAACAATGTTTTTTCTTTGTTTCCCTGTACAAAAAGTGTTTTCAAAGGGAAGTGTCTTGCATATGTGGAAGAGGTAAAACAAAACATGGCAGAAGCCCTAAATCAAAATTGACGTTTTCAAAACTGTTTTAAACAGCTGAAAAAATAATGTTTTGATGGTACATCAAATGGAGGGTTCTTTGAAGGTGACTGAAGTTTAAACATGTAAGAATACATACATAGTTTATTTTTAAATAAATAAATTCTATTTTTGGGGGGGCGTCCCCTCCCTTGCTATTCACTTAAGAAATTTTTCTAAATTTCTTGATCTTAGGCCTTATTTTATGACTTAATAATTATTTTTACCTTCTTCCAAATAAATTTCATAGTGTTTTAGAATAACAATAAGCCTAGTTTGGTAGTCCTAGGCTAGAACCTATAACATTGGAGAAAATTAAATTTATATTATATATAACTCAAAAACAAGGACACATAAAATTTACAAACTAGGCCCAAAATAAAAATGAATAAATGTATCTTCCTGATACACTTAGAAATATTTTTGATATATACCAGAGTTTCTGTGTTCTCTATGTAAACTAAAGCATTTTATGAACTATTTTTTGAATACTTGCAGAATCACTTAGAAATATTTTACCTTCTCCACAACATATTAATGGAATTTATTTCTCTCTAATTTCTCCCTAGTGTTTTATAAAACTTCACTGCAATTTTGTAGGGCAGGTCCAGAAAAGCAGAGTTGGGACTTAGATTCTGGTCTGAGGCTATATGCTATGTTTTAGAGTTGCTTAATTTTCCCCAGGACTGGAGCCTATAATTCTAATGCCTCTCACTTCAGCACCCAAACCCTGCTATTTCTGACATACTGCAAAGTGTCTTTTGCCTGCCATGCAACACATTCACAGTTGTCAGGGATTTGAATATAAGTATCTTTGGGGACATTAATCTTTGTGTCAATTGTAGGGTTATGGGGAATACTGGATTCTATTTTTCAAGTTCTGGGCAAAAACAATAGAACTTTACCAAAGGCTTTGCTCTTTACCTAAAAGCTACTAAACATAGTACATTAACTTGACCTTTTGCTCCTGCTTTGATGTGGATTAAGGAGGAAAAGAAGGCTTGAAGTTCCCACTGTCTATCTGATCTCACACATGTTTGAGAGCTAATATAGTCACAAAGGGCACATTTTGTTCTCAGGAGCAAACAATATCTAAATTTGCACTCATAAAAAGCAGAATATCTGCATGCATACAATTCAAATTACTAGACAGAATTTATCTGTAGTTGACTGCTTCACTGGTTTAACTTCCCTTTAAAAAATGGGTAAAGACTTCTGTGCATATGTACAACCAAAAACATTCAAATGATTGATCTTTTTTTTGAAAAATGGCAGGGCCAAATTTCAAAAGAGATTTGATTTTACCTCTAGAATGTGGGGATGGTTTAAGATCATTTCTTTATATCCCATGGCAGTTTTCCTATTAAAAATTTAAGATCTAGCCTCTACATCTCACACTAGGAAAAGTGTTAAAACTGCTGGCCACTCTTAACATAGCAGTAAGGCTCTGTTACAAATATGACTAATGTTTTCTACCATGCATACCCTTTCTGTATACCCACCCCAGGATTTCATAATCACACAGAGAACTCTATAGAGATGAAGAGACTTTATAGGCTATATAACTCAGTTCCATCATTTTTACAGATGATTTGAAATTGAGATATAAGAAATTAAGTAGCTTTCCAAAAATCTTGTTAGTAGTAATTGCAGAGTGAGTGCTAGTCCCAGTTTTCTGGACTCTTCATTATAATCTGTTTTTTAGCATCATATACTGCCTGTATAGATGGAAAATCTTCTGTAAATTCTGTTCAGATATATTTCAATTTATTTGATGCTCCCTGGTTTGAGACTGTCAAATAAGGAATCTTTTTAACAAGAACTTTGGGCAAGCAATGGCAGAACCAGGAAAGATTAGCAGAAGTTGATACAATTAGTTATACCTTTACAATACCCCTAACCACACCTTCTTTTGGAAACTTATCCTAGAATTTCTCATTTTAGGTGTCACTGTTAAACTTTCTAAGCTTCAAAATATCTTTATTTTAAAAATAGGGGCAGAATTTCTCGAAGTTTAGTAATGACTCACAAAGGAATACATGTTAAGACAAAATGGGAGATTAGTAAATTAGACTTCTCCAAACTTTCTAAGAAGTTGTAGACCTTTGAACATAGAAGCAAATCAGCACAATTTTATAATTGCCCTACATCTTAAATAACCACTGTGGTTCTGCAGAGCATAAAATAAATTCCCCTTAAATAAAGATAGAAGAAAGCAGATAAATGATTGAATAAGGATAAAAAATAACTGGCTGAAAAAAAGACTATATAGGATCCATTTTTGTATCCTTTTATGAACTTTAAACTCTTAAGGTAGTTTTCCATGTTTTCAAATAATTTTAGATCTCAATATATCAGTAATATGAACATGCAGGGAGGATAATAAGGACCCCAGATCGCCAAATAGTCCAAATATAAAAATAAGATAAAAAAACAGAAAATCTCATGCTCTAACACATGTAGGAAATACTCCCTTTGCTGTGGAGTTTAGAAACTAAACAGTGGCAGGCTTTTAAACAAAGTGGTAAAAAGTTAATGTGCTTCTGCGACTATACTGTACCTGAAATCAGGTATCAAGGCAGTGGAAGAAGGGCCACTCATTTTTCTCTATTTTAAGTATTTTTGTTTCAGTGGATTAGAAAATGGTAAATGTAGAAGTCAAGTTAGAGATGGTCCTGAGCTCAGTCGCCTGACAAGTTAAGTCTGATAAATGGCAAGTGTGTATAATTAATACTGTCATTTTTTCCCCCTAGACCAAAGGGCGACTGCAGTAACTATAGATTGTAATTGTCATCGTTGTCACATAAAATGTGCTATTATTAAGTTCAGGCTGAATTTTATTGCTGGGAATGCCCATAAATTGAGCGGTTAGTCATTTAAATTACCAAGTAGAGAGCTTTGTGGCTTGCTCTAATACTATTTTCTAAGACAATGTATTTGACTTTGGACCCCTAGAAACTAATTACATTTTTTGAGCAGACTTTAGACGGGCTGTAACCTATAAGTGCAGATATTCTGACAGATGTGCCATGTATGCTTATGAATGTTCATAGAACTTTTGCATTTTTATTTCCATTGCTTTTGGCTATAGGAGCAAGGGAGGAATGAGGAGTGGATGTGAAATGACATATGAGAGGGTGAGATCATTTTGAAAACCTGCTTATTGCTTTCTTGTGAGATGCATACCTCCCAGAGGTGATGTTGATAAAAAATTAAAGAGTCCAGGATAAAAAATCATGATGGATTTATTGTTTGTGTCTTAGAAAATGGTTGCGGGAGATACTTCAGTGGAATAGCAAGAGCAGAGAAATCAGCTAGCAGTATGTTTAGTAAAGGATTAATACTGAGTAAAAGGATGTTTGACAATTCCATTTATTATTTCAGTTTCCTATATATTAAAAATCACTATAATTAAAACAACATGTAATAAACATGTTTGTCTAAAATACTACACTAGGTACTCTGATATGAAAAGCATCGATGAGATACATTACCTTGTCTCTGATATGTTTACTTTTATTTACATTTTTCCATTTTAAGCATTAAAGTGATATAATTTTAAACTAAAAACTATAGAGGAAAAATACACCCATACTCCCTTTGTGTTGGTACCACTATTTCTACTTTAATGCATTTTCCTATATAGCAATCAATTTTTAGTTGTAGCAAGTGCTTATACAGCTGTACTTTTTCTCTATTTTTATATAATTTTCTATTACATAATATTCTGCAGATGTTCACATAGCTCTTATCTAGTCTAGTCTTGTCTAGTGCACTCTTATCATTCAAGTCTCAAATCAAATATCACCTTCCCAGATCATTCAATCTGTATTACCCCACTTTCTCTCCCAACTTTCAATCATATTACCTTCACAGAATTATTTGTATCACAGTTATTCCTATAGTAAATAATTTTGCATATTTATTTGCTCCTTCAATTTCTATCTTTCCTCTATTAAAATATAGTCCATTCTATGACCACAAGAGCTTACCGGTCTTATTCATCACTGTGTGCCCAGCCTACAAATAGGGCCAGCATCTATAAATAAATATATATTGAGTAAAGAAAAATGCGCTACAGCATTCTTTCTTTGTTGGACATAATTTATTCCACTTTGTGTTATTGTATTTTATGCATTCAGGGATATCATCTATAAATAAAAAGTTTTCAAACTTCAGGAATAAGACTCTAGAAGAAGCTTAGAAAATAATTTCAAATATTAGATAATAGCTCTTATTTTTTAGAAGGCTTAATCAAATGCCTCATGTTTGCATCCATTTTTTGTCATAGTTTCACTTCTTTGCCCTGTAATTTAGAAATCCTATTGAATCAATCCTCAAAACCATCATACCCAACTTTGTTTATTTTACTTTGCTTTTTAGCAAGCTTGTATTTGAAATTTTTAATATCATTGGTACGTGGTAGTTGCTCTTATATATTTGTGTTCATTCCATTATTCTGTTTTAACATGCTTAAGATGAGTTCCCTGTACTTCAACTCATTGGGCTAACAAGCTTAGTTGTATTCAAGTAAACCACTGCTGAGAACCTGTTTTGTAGGTTATGTCAGATACTGTGGTCATTCCTTTCACGACTTAATTCTCACAGCACATCTTCAAAGTTGGTAGTGTGGCCTTATGTAAAGATGTGAAACTGAGGCTCAATAACGTGCCCCGATAACACAGTTACTAAGTGTGCTGGGACTGTGATGAATTCAGGTTTGTTTTCTCCCCAGTCTGTGCAGTGTCTGTACTGTGGGAGCATCACATCTGAGGTGGACACGTAGGGACTAGCAAGGCAAAGCAACACAAATGTCACTGCGAAAGATGTTAGAAATGAAACCACCTGACAACGTTGATGATATTAAAATGTACATTTTTCAATTTACTTAAATAGAGTCTTATGTAAGTAAACAAAGCATGAACCTCTTCCTTTGTTTAACATGCAAGCGTTAAATTGAAATACAGTCATATGTACTGCTTCATGATGGGGATACTTTCTGAGAAATGTGCCATTAGGTGACTCGTCATTGTGTGAACATCATAGAATGCACTTACCCAAACCTACATGGTATAGCCTGTTGTTGTAATTGTACCCCTGCCCTCAGGAGGCACCTTTGTTTTAGAGATCTTGGTCAATGTTAGGAACTGACCTTTGGACTTGTTTTCTTCTCCCACTTTGATTTCTCACTCTTATCTTTTAAATTCACCAACGAAGAGTGAGCCTGCAAAACCCTAGGGCCCACCTTCAACCCCAATAAAAGAGAACCCACACCCTGTGCTCTCCCCCTCTCCCTCTCCCAGAGACCTCACTACTGTCTGGCAGGCCTTATACCTTAAGGCCTGGAAGCAATAAACTTGATTCTCCAAGTTTCATAATGGTTATCTCTGAAGGGCATCTTGCAATCATAATAAGAACCATAAAGGTCATTTCCAGCTGTAACATTGGTTTGGAAAGTGGGAATGTCTGTGGAAAGCTCACAAGGCCCAGGCCTTTCTAGCCAATAGAATTTACTATCAGTAGACTGAGACCTTCATAAAATAGTAATGCATTGTGCTTAATTCTCAATTCCACTTAATCTTACAGAATCACCAGTGTGTATTGGTCCATTCTTGGCCAAAATGTCATCATGCAGTGCATGGCTATGCTTCAGTCTTGCTTGTTATACAGAATATTAAAGAATGCTTTAAAGATTTACAAAAATATGCTTTGTTTTTTTTGTTTGGCCATATGTAGGCTGTACAATATTTATTTTCACTACAGTTTACATGATATTTTAATAGATGATGTGAAAACTCTCTTTTTCTAGGTCGTATTGATAATCAAGATTTCGGCTTCAGAACTCCCAGCGGGATTTACTCATATTCTCACATTCTGTTCCTGGCTAAATCAATTTGGAGAGCATATGATTTCCTATGCTTATATCAACAGCATGGGGTTGTTTGAACATCTCTGGCCTGAGTATTAATAGCACTGTTGTAACAAACAGATATAATTAGACTCACATGGAATCGTCCCTACTTTTTAAGATAAAATCAAATCATTATAAAGAAGATACAATGTAGGGAACAGAGAAAGTGAGAAAGTAACTTTAAAAATGTATTGACCTAAAGCCACCAAAAAAAGATGTTTGCAATATGACAGACTCTTTCTGTAAGTTGCTCTTGACATCTTTTTCTTGATAAATAAACATTAGAGAATTTTATGTTTACTTACTGCTGGAGACACAGAAGGGAGAATTTATCAGGATAGCTGAACTGAAAATCTCTTCCACGCTCCGTGTCTCCCCCTATACTCCATGTGTACAGAGGGTGGTGAATATCTGGGCAGATACAGAATTAAGGTGATGATTGCTTTCCTCACATCTGGTAGAGATCTCTCTTTTCATAACCTGAATTAATAAATTGTTATCATAGGAAAGGATATTGTACAAGTTATCTGTTGACTACAAGTTAGAGAAGCCATTATTTAAACTGATCTTTTGTGGGGCATTTCTAAGTATTGATGCAATAGTGCTTCTATTTTGATAAATTTTTATTTTATTTATTTAGTTATTTTAAAATATTTATTATTTCCAGAGATAGAGGAAGGGAGAGAGGCAGAGAGGGAGAGAAATATCAATGTATGGTCGCCTTTCACCTGCCTCTAGCTAAGGACCTGGCCGGAGACCTGGCTTACAACCTGGTTATGTGCCCTGGCTGGGGAATTGAACCAGCAACCTTTGGGTTCGCAGGCTGGTGCCCTATCTATTTTGCTACCAGCCAGGGCTCTATTTTGATAAATTTTTAAACTGTCCTTTTCAACTTTTTTTTTCCTTTGGTGTCTAAATACCATAATTTCATTAAAGCATGCTGGGATGTGATTCTAAAATGAGCTCTTTTTAAGCATTAATCTGAGCAAATATATAGTTTGATACCAATTATACCACTGCATTTTAGGTAAAGAATTGAACCTTTCCTAGCCTCCATTTCCTTATCTATGAAAGATGTGTATTAAACTGGGTGATACAAAGTCATCATAGAGTCCTCAATTTCTGTGACTCCCTCACTTCCTTGAGGGGTAACTGTGGAAACTAGGTCCTATATTCTGTAAGGAACAATCATCCTGTGTTTGCATAACACAGTTCCTTTGACCTTTCAGGGAAGTTTTACCTGCATTCGTTCATTGCATCAATACCACAGTGCTGTAAGGATAATAATCCTTTTACACCTTGCTTACAGAAAAAACGGTGCAGAAATTAAAATCAATTACATAACCAGTCTAAGGCCAAACAACAAATTGCAACCAGGGCTGGATGCCTTGGGAACTTAATAAAGGCTTGATAAGTTATAACACTTTGGTGTGTCAGACTGCCTTTTGGCTTCCCACTGAATTTGCTTCTGCTTGAGGCAAAAAATACAATTCCTCCTTAATCTGATTTGCATCCAGAATTTACTAAATTCGTATGGAGCACAGGTAGCAAACATAAGGCCCGTGGCCTGAATCTGGCCCTCTACCTTGTTTTATCTGGCCTGGCACCTTCCGCCTGGCACCTTGTTTCTACCTGGCTCACTTAACTGTTAAGGAGTAGTTACATCTATACACCTCTAAAATCACACTTGGCCCTTTGAAGGCAACCATGAGGCTGATGTGGCCCCAGGGAAAATGAGTTGGACACCCCCAATGCAGAAGATATATGTAGAGAGCTGTCAGTGCTAAGAAAGTGTTAAAAACCAAATACTCCCCTCTAAACTGGATCTGCCTACATTGACATGATTGGTTCATGGTTGGCACCAGGTTTTGGGTATACCAAGAGCCTGCAAGAAGTCCTTAATGTCTGTTAGCCTCCATCGATTTTTTTCCTGTTAAGATATGTTTCTCAATTAATGCTAATGATTCTCAAGTGTATTTTTGTGGCTAGCATTTCTGAATAATCTTTAACTGAAAAAATAATGAAATAAGGTGGAGTGAGGCAGAATACTAAGAGGTCCCCTTCAAGTCTGTACAGCTGAAATAAGATATATTTCTGGAATTAGGAACATGGCAGTTAACAAGCTATTGTGGGAGGGATTGCAGGTCCCCAAAATGAATGTAAACCATCTCTCAGTAAATAAAGCATTTATAAGACAGTGAGTTGTTAGTACATATAAATTGCAGTTTAATATGTAGGTTTATAAAATATGCCAATATACCATTTTGATAATTTTAGTTTGCTCTTCTGAAGCAAGACGAAGGTTGTGAATAAACTTGGGTACTTGTCAATTCAGGACAATGTATAGAAAATATATAGCTCACAAAAGTATTTTGGTTTGTCTTCTATGTCATGTCTATCTGGCTCAGAGGAGTTTATTATATGTTTATGGTTCTTTTTGCTGTGGTGTCTATACCATTAATATTTTTGGTTTACTTATAAAAAGCAAAGCTCTGTGCATGATAAAAATATTAGTCTTAATTATTATGGATTTCTCTTTCTAAAGCAGGGTTATATAAATGCTTATGAGAGAGAGTTTTTTTTGTTTGTAAAAATTATTTTTATTGTCCTTGTATTATAGTTGCCTTAATTTTGCCCCCCTGCCTTCCTCTGCCCAGCCCACCCATCCCCTGCTCCCACTATCAACCCCTACACTGTTGCCCATGTGTAGTATTCCATTGTGTAAATGTGCCACCGTTACTTGGTCCACTCATTTACTGATGGGCACTTAGGTTGTTTCCAGTACTTGGCTATTATAGGTAACACTGCTATGAACATAGGGGTGCATAGGTTCTTTTGAATTGGTATTTCAGGGCTCCTAGGGTAAATTTGCAACAGTAGAACTCTGCTGGGTCAAAGGCAGTTCCATTTTTAGTTTTTTGAGAAATTCCTTACTGTTTTCCATAGTGGCTGCACCAGTCTGCATTCCTACCAACAGTGCACCAGGGTTCCCTTTTCTCCACATCCTTGCCTGTACTTGTTGTTTGTTGATTTGTTGATGATGGCCATTCTGACAGGTGTGAGGTATATCTCATTGAGGTTTTAATTTGTATCTCTCTGATAGCTAGTAATGTTGAGCTTCATTTCATATGCCTATGGGCCATTTGTCCTTCTTGGAGAAGTGTCTATTCAGGTTCTTTGCCCATTTTTTAATTGGATCATTTGTCTTCCTGATGTTGAGTCATATGAGTTTGTTTTGTATTTTAGAGCTCAAACTCTTGTCTGAGGCATCTTGACAAATATGTTTTCCCGTACAGTGGTTTCCTTTTCATTTTGATGATGTTTTCTTTAGCCATGCAGAAGTTTTTGATTTGATGTAGTCCCATTTGTTTATTTTTTCATTTATTTCCCTTGCCTTAGGAAACATGTCAGCAAAAATATTGCTACACAGGATATCTGAAATTTACTGCCCAAGTTTTCCTCTAGGACTTTTATGGGGTCATGACTTGTATTTAAGTCTTCTATCCATTTTGAGTTTATTTTGGTATATAGTGTAAGTTGGTGAGTTCTTTTTCTTTTTTTGCATGTACCAGTCCAGTTCTCCCAACACCATTTACTGGAGAGACTATTTTTATTCCATTATATGCTCATGCCTCCTTTGTCAAATACAAATTGACCATAGAGACATGGGTTTACTTCTGGGCTCTCTCTTCTGTTCCATTGATCTATGTGTTTATTCTTATACCAGTACCAGACTATTTTGATGACAGTGGCCTTGTGATATACTTTGATATCAAGTATTGTGATCTCTCTTACTTTGTTCTTCTTTTGCAACATTGTTGAGGGCATTTGGGGTCTTTTTTTGTTTCATACAAATTTTTCAAATATTCTAGATCTCTGAAATATGCCATTGATGTTTTAATAAAATTTTCATTGAATCTATAGATTGCATTGGGTAGTATGGACATTTTAATGATATTGATACTTCCAATCAATGAACATGGTACATGCTTCCATTTATTTATATCTTCCTTAATTTCTTTTTTCAGTGCTCTATAGTTTTCCAAGTACAGGTCTTTTACCTGCTTGGTTAAATTTGTTCCTAGATACATTATTTTTCTTGTTGCTGTAAGAAATGGGAATTTTCTCCTAATTTTTCTTTCTAATATTTCATTGTTGGTATACAAAAATTCTTCGAATTTCTGACTATTGACTTTGTATCCTGCTATTTTGCCAAATTCACTTATTTGGCAATAGGTTTAGTTGTTTTTTGGTGAAGACTATAGAATTTTCTACATACACTATCATGTCATCTGCAAATAATGACATCTTCTTCCTTTTCAATTTGGATGCCTTTTATTTCTTATTTGATCACAGTGGCTAGAGCTTTCAGTATTATGTCGAATAACACTGGTGAAAGCAGTCACTCTTGTCTTGTTCCTGATGTTAAGGGCAAAGCTTTTAGTATTTGTCCATTGAGTATGATATTGGCTATAGGTTTCTTGTATATGATGATTATGCTCCCTCTATTCCCACTTTGCTGAGTGTTTTTTTGTCATAAATAGGTTTTGAATGTGTCAAATGCTTTTTTTAGCATCTATTGATATCATCGTGTGATGTCTGTCCTTAATTTTGTGTATGTGGTCTATGTTCATCAGAGATATTTGACTGTAGTTTTCTTTCTTTGTTGTGTCTTTACCTGATTTTGGAATTAGGATAATACTGGACTCATAAAAAGAGTTAGGGAGCATTCCCCCTTTTTGAATTTTTGCAATAGTTTAAGAAGGATAGGAGTTAGTTGTTTCTTAATTGTTTGGTAAAATTCACCTGTGTAGCCATCTGGTCCGGGGCTTTTGTGCACTTGAGTTTTTTTATTACTGCTTCAATTTCACTAGTTGTTATCAGTCTATTCAGGCTTTCTGCTTATTCTTGATTCAGTTTTGGAAAATCATACATTTCTAGAAATTTGTCCATTTCACACAGGTTGTTGAATTTTTTATCATATAGATATTCATAGTAATTTCTTAAAATCCTTCATATTTCTGTGGTATCAGTTATAATTTCTCTTCTGTCATTTCTGATTTTGTTTGAGTCCCCTCTATTTTTCTCAATGAATCTGGTTAAAGGCTTATCAATGTTATTTATCTTTTCAAAGAACCAGCCCATTTACTGATCCTTTGAATTGTTCTTTTATGCCATTTAATTCTGCTCTGATCTTGATTGTTTCCTTTTCTTTTTTTCTACTCAGTCTGGGCTTGGTTTGTTGCTGTTCTTCTAGCTGTTGGTGTTCTTGTAGCTGTAGGGTTAGGTTGTTTATTTGAGATTCTTCTAACCTTTTTAGGTAGGCCTGTATTGCTATGAACTTCCCTCGCAGGACTGCCTTCACTGTGTCCCATAGGTTTTGGGTGTTGTGTGTTCATTTTCATTTGTTTCCAGAAACTTTTTGATTTTTTCTTTGATGTCATTGTTAAGCCATTCATGATTTAATAAAATGTTATTCAGTTCAATATATTTGAATGTTTTTGAGTTTTGTTTTCATAATGTTGGTTTCTAGTTTTAAGCCATTGTGATCTGAGAAGATGCTTGATATGATTTTAATTTTCTTGAATTTGTTGAAGCTTTTTTTGTGTCCTACCATATGGTCTTTCTTTGAAAGTGTTCCATGTGCTTTGAAAAAAATGTATATTTTGTTTCTTTGGTGTGCAAGATTCTGTATATATCAATGGAGTTTGTTTGATTTAGAGTGTTATTCAAAGCCAAAATATCTGTTGATTCTTTGTTTGGAAGATCTATCCATTGTTGATAGTGCGATGTTAAAGATCTCCTATGATAACTGTGTTGTTGTCCTGAAGTTCTCCAAGATTTTTTTTTTTATGTATTAAAGTGTCTTATGTTAGGAGCATCTATGTTTACAAGGATTATATCTTCTTGTTGGACAACTCCCATAAGTATTATGTACTGGCCTTCTTTGTCTCTTGTTATAGCCTTTGTTTTGAGCTCTATTTTGTTTGAAATAAACAGTGTTACTACATCTTTTTTTTCTTATTTGTTTACTTGAAATATTTTTTTCTATCTCTTTACTTTCAGCCTGTGTACATCATTTGTTCTCAGGTATGTCTCTTGTAGACAGCATATATGAGGGTTGTGTTTTCTCATGTATTCAGTTCCCCTGTGTCTTTTGTTTGGAGCATTAAATCCATTTATATTTAAAGTTATTAAGTACATATTCATTGCCATTTTTTCCTTTGTACCTGTGTCCTCTCTCCTTCCCCTTCTCTTTTTCTTCATTTTCTTGAACCAGTCCCCTTAACATTTCTTGCAATTCTTGTTTGGTGGAGATGTACTCTTTAAGCATTTTTTTTTTTTTTTTTTGGACTGGGACCTCTTTATTTTGCCTTCCATTATAAATGAGAGCCTTGCTGGATAGAGTAGTCTTGGCTGCAGGCCTTTGCTTTTCATTGTTTGGAATATTTTGTGCCATTCCCTTATGACTTGTAGCATTTCTATTGAGAAATCGGCTGATAGCCTTATTGGAGCTTCCTTGTAAATAGTTATTTCTCTCTTGCTGCCTTTAAGATTTTCTCTTTGTCTTAAAATTTTGCCATTTTAATTATGATGTGTCTTGGAGTGAGATTCTTTGGGTTCATCATGATTGGGACTTTCTGTGCCTCCTGGACTTGTATGACTTTTTCCATTACAAAATCAGGGAAGTTTTCTGTCATTATTCTTTCAAACAGGTTTTCTATCTCTAGCTCCTTTTCTTCTTCTTCTATTCTTTTTATAAGATGTCTATTACTATGTTTCATGTTGTTCTGCAGCTTTCTTAAACTATCTTTGTTCTTTTTGCATCTTTTTTTGTTGTTGTTTTATTGCTTTATCTGGATGATTTTTCTGTTTTGTCCTCCAACTTGTTAATTAAATCCTTTGCTTCATCTCACCACTTTTAATTCTTTCTAGTGTATTCTTCATTTCAGGTATTGTTTTCTTAATTTCTTCCTGGCTCTTATTCATAATCTCTGTTCTTTTTTATGCTGTTAATTCCCAGTAAGTTCTTTGTAGCTTCCATAGGGTTCCTTGTAGTTTTCACTGAGCTCCTTGAGCATCTCTATAAAAGTTATTTTGAACTCTATGTCTAATAGTTTGCTTGCCTCAATTTCATTTAGCACTCTTTCGGGGGAGTCCTCCTTTTGTTTGAAGGTTGTCTTTGTCTCCCCATTTTAGGTGACTTTTTTTTATTGCTTCTGCTTCTAAGATTGATCTGTTTTGACTTCCTGTCATTGTACAGTGGGCTTCTGTGGTAGGTCCCTGTGGGACTCAGTGGTGTAGTCTCCTTATCTCCTGAACTAGATGCTCTTGGAATGCCCTCGATGCCATTTATGTGGATCCTGTATTGTGATTGTGTTTTGGTTGTTTTGGGATCATTTATTGGTGGATTCTTCCCTCTGGCTGGTTGGCTGAGAGTCACACAACCCACCACATCTTGTATACCATTGTACAGATGCCAGAACAAAATAAAACAACTCAGGAAAGAGAATGCACACCCAAAAATATACCCCCCTGACACACACCATGCTGTCAATAACAAATGAGAAAATATTAATAAAGGTAGAGAGAGAGTAAGACTAGTATAAGAAAGGAAAAATGAATATGACTGAAAGAAAGATACTTTTGAGAGGGTAGATGGAAGAAAAATAATAAAAGTAGGGAATAGAAACAAGGTGAAGAATGACAGAAAACAAACTTTACATCCTAAAGAAAAGAGGGAAAAAAGAAGGCAAAATGGAGTAAGAAAAGGGAAGAGTATAATATGAAATTTTAAAAAGTGAAAAGAAAGAAAAATAATAGGAACATAATTGAAGAAAAACATCCATCATAGCAATCTCAACTAATGAGCAATGATTAATAAAGTTAGAAAGGCATTGATAATTAAATGAAGTAGCAAAAGTTATGAGATGTCTTAAAGGAATGAAAAATGATTTTGAGAGGATAAAAACCAGACTAAGAGAGGGAAAAAATAAAATTTGACCCCCCTACCCCCTCAAAGGGCAGCAGGATGGAAAAAATGGAGTGGGAAAGTGGGACAGTGAAATTTGAGATTTGAAATACAAAAATAGTGAACATCTGGGAATAATATTTAAGAAATACAACAACAGCCCTGGCTGATGTGGCTCAGTGGATTGAGTGCCAGCCTGAGAACTAAAGGGTCACTGGTTTGGTTCCAGTCAGGCACATGGCTGGGTTGCAGGTCAGGTTCCCAGCTAGGGGTGCACGAAAGGCAACTGCACATTCATGTTTCTCTCCCTCTGTTTCCCTCTCCTTTCCTCTCTCTCTCTCCCACAAGAAAAAATAATGAAATGCAACAACCACCACCATATCAACAACAAACAAGCAAAGATTATTAAAACTGGAGAGAGAAAAAGAATATTTATAAGGGGAAAATGATATGAGATGGCTGATAGCAAGAAAAATGGTTTTGAGGAGCTGGATGGGGGAGAAAGAGGAAGGGTGCAGAATAAAAACAAGTCATAGAAAGTGAAAAATAAAATTAAAAATAAGGCAAAGAAGGAAGAAGGCAAAATAGAGTAAGAGAAGGAAGAAGTGAAGTAAAATACGAGATTTGAAATAAACTAAAACAGTGAAATAACAAACTTGAAGAAAAATTTTATTTTTATTTTTTAAATGATTTTTATTTGTTACTTCCAGAGAGAGGGAAAGAGAGAGAGGGAGAGAAACATCAATGTACGGTTGCCTTTCACCTGCCTCCAGCTTTGGTCCTGGCTAGAGACCTGGCTTGCAACTGGATTATGTGCCCTGGCTGGGAATTGAACCAGTGACCTTTGGGTTTGCAGGCCTATCCACTGAGCCACCAGCCAGGGCAGAAAAAATTTTAAAATGTTAAAAACTTAGACTTCCAGTCAAGATGTAGGTATATATAAGCATGCTTCCCATCCTTTCAAAACTATAGCAGAAATTACAACTTGACTGTAAAACAAATATCACCCAGATTTGTCAGAAAATCAAACCGTATGGAAGTCCTACAACCAAGAATTTAATGAGCTATATTCACTCAGATGGGTGCATTTTTCTACAACAGGCCATACTACTAAGACAAGAAGCCGAAGAAGCTCTACCTAATACACAGAAACAAACACAGGGAGGCTGACAAATTGGGGAGACAAAGAAATATGGCTCAAATGGAAGAGCAAAACAAAACTCCAGGAAAAAACCCTAAACAAAATGGATATAAATAACCTATCAGATGCAGAGTTCAAAACACTAGTTATCAGGATGCTTAAAGAACTCATTAGGTACTTCAACACTATAAAAAAGACCCAGGTAGCAATGAAGGTTACATTAAGTGAAATAAAGAAAAATCTACAGGGAACCAACAGTGGAGAGGATAAAGCTGAGAATCAAGTCAATGACTTGGAACATAAGACAAATGCATTCAATCAGAAGAGTGAAAGGAAAAAAGAATCCCAAAAAATGAGGATAGACTAGAAGCTTCTGGGACATCTTCAAACATACCAATATCTGAGTCATAAGGATGCCAGAGAGAAAACAGGAAGGTCAAGAAATTGAAAATTTATTTAAAAAATAAAACTTTCATAATTTGGTGAGGAAATAGACATGCAAGTCTGGGAATCACTGAGAGTTCCAAACAAGTTAAACTCAAGGGAACCACACCAAGACACATCATAATTAAAATGCCGAAGACTAAAAATAGAGAATCTTAAAAGCAGCAAGAGAAAAGCAGAGTTGTCTACAAAGGGGTTACCATAAGACTGTCAGCTGATGTCTCAAAAGAAACTTTGCAGGCAAGAAGGGACTGGCAAGAAATACTCAAAGTGATGAAAAAAGCAAGGACCTACAACCTAGATTACTCTAAAAAGTAAAGCTATAATTTAGAATGCAAGGGCAGATAGAATCCTTCCCAGACAAGGTAAAGCTAAAGGAGTTTATCATCACCAAGCTATTATCCCATGAAATGTTAAAGGAAATTATATAGGAAAAAGAAAATAAAACTTAATAATAAATAAAAACAATAAAAATAAATAATAAAAAATAAAATTTAATAATTAAAATGGCAATAAATTCACAAGTATCAACAAGTGCTTCTAAAAAACTAAGAAACAACCAGAGCTGGAACAGAATCACAGATTTAGAGGTCATATGGAGGGTTATCAGTTGGGAGGGAGAAGAGGGAGAATGGGAGGAACATGTGTAGGCATTAAGAAGTACAAATTGGTAGGTACAAAAAAAAAAAAAGGGAAATGTTAAGAACAGTATAGGAAATGGTGTAGCCAAAGAAGTTATATGCATGACCCATGGATATAAACTAAGGGAGGGATTGCTGGAAGGAATGGGGGTACTGGGCAGAGGGGGGGCAATGGGGAAAAGTTGGGAAAACTGTAAAAGCATAATCAATAAAACACATGTAAAAAGAACTATGCAGGAGAAAAAAATAATGCAAATAATGAAGAGGACCATGGTAAAATTTGTCTCAGCAAAGTCTAGTGTTTACCATTGTTTTCTCTTTCTGGGTCTATCCCTGATCATGTCAGATGGTGTTCTAGTCTAGCCCTAGTCAGCCTGTTTGAGCTTGCATGTGATCCACATCTGTGACTGTTTCTTCAGGCTTGGCTGGTGGCTGCTGCTCTGCCCTGCTGGCTTTCCATCAGCACAAGGCCCACGTTCATCTAATGTCCGGCACTGCCAGCATCACCTCCACCTGCATCCATAGGGGACCTCTGGTGCAATCAGGAGGGTGGGATCCCTTGAGGGGGCACTATTGAGTCTTCAGGGAACATTGGTGGGTGTGCTTCCCACCCTACCACCATAGGCCTTGGTCTGTCCCAGATTATTTCCAACAGTGTATAGCTTCTGGGGAATTAGCTGTCCATGTGTTGCAGGGGCCAATCTATGTAAAAGGGGCAGCTCTGTATAAGGGCTGCCCCCTGTTGCTCCTGTTTTTCATCTCTCTGCACTGCTGGTTTCAGTGGATCAGGGCCTGAGGAACCAGCATAGCTGTGTCTGATAAAAGCTCAGAAAGGGTTCTTTCAGAGTGTCTCCTTCTTTCCCCTGTGGATATGCACTGAGTAGGGGCTCCTGAGCCTGGCCTCACTGGTCTCCAGAGCCTGCAACCCACAGGGCGTTGGGCACGCCTTCCTATGAGGGGACCTGTCTGGCTGCCACAAACTTCAGTCGCTTGGCTCCTGGCTATCCAGTCCCCAGCCTGCCACTCTCTGAGGCCTGAACTCTCTGCTCTGCACAGCCCTGCTTGCCAGCCTTGCTGGATCAGGACCCACAGTCCCTGCAACCTGACACTTTCTGTTCTTCTTGTGTGGCTGGACTTGGGGCAGCCAAACTGTGCTTTCATTCTGGTTTCTTTGTGGGGAAAGCTGTTGCACATGTGTTGGTGAGCACAGGGGCTCTGCCATTCTTGCCTCAGCTCCTCTTTTCTAAGAGTCTCTATGTGGCCTCCACGCTGCAGCACTGAGCGCTGGGTCTGTTCCCCTGTGCACTCCACCTCCCCCCAAAGCTCCAGGTGTCTCTCAGTCAGGGCTTTCCACAGCCTGCTGGTACCTCTGACAGTGTCAGGCGATAGAGTTTCTCTCTGGAGCTCTCCTGGTTGACACTGCAGCTAGCTACGTGATGCTCGCTGTGTGCGTAGCTCACGTCTCTCAGGCTTTGTACATCCTTCCAAGTATCTCCCAATTAGGGCTGCTGGTGGGACCAGGGCCCTGCTCCAGTAGGGGAGGGAGCCACCAAGCTGCATTCTCTGTCTGTCCTCTGCTGCAGGCCCCTTGTGTAGGGCATTTTCCTCTCAGCTTATAAAATCTCATACTGGGTGGTCAAAGCATCCTCTGGACTTGCTGGCTTCAAAAATTCATATAAGCTGAGATTCCATCCATTGTTTAAGCCACTGGTTGGCAGATCAGCCAAAAATCCATGCTGGGGGCACAAGCAAGCAGGTTCAGTTTCCACCTACTTGGCCGCCATCTTCCAGTTCAAGATAATCTTATACTAGATGAATAGTTGGTATAAACTAGTTGTTTTGGCCTATGATTTTTACATTTCAAAGTCAAAGAAGAAGAATCTCAATTATAAAAATACTGAGATATCAAGAATCATTTTGAAATTTGAAGGGATTTAAAGCCTCCATGTGTAATAGTTTATTTTTTATTTTTTTATTTTTTTAAGATTTTATTTATTATTTCCAGAGAGAGGAAGGGAGAGAGACAGGGAGGGAGACATCAATGTATGGTTGCCTTTCACCTGCCTCCAGCTACAGACCTGGATGGATACCTGGCTTGCAACCTGGTTATGTGCCGTGGCTGGGAATCGAACCAGCGAACTTTGGGTTCACAGGCCAGCTCCTTATCCACTGTGCTACCAGCCAGGGCATAGTTACTTAATGTACATAATTTTTAATAATAACAACTCTTTATTTTGGGCACATATGGTTCTAGAAAAATCAGAAGAAAGATTTCTGTTGTTTTTAAAGTATAATGAAACATTGAACTGAAAGTCTGGGCATCCCAGCTCTAGCCGCCCTTTGTCTTGGGCAAATTTTATCCCACCCTATGCTACTGAGGCACTTTGTGAGAAGAAAATCCAAAACCAATAAAGTAAAACCTTTGATAAATTCAAGGAACTTGGAAGAAAATTAAAATAGAAATTAGATACCTTTTACAGGCATGAAAATAAGCACCTTTATTGTATCTGTAAGAAATTTAATGACCTAAATTTTTTACATTCCCTTTAATAACTTTGCAATATTGGTAAGGAACATGGATTTAAGGGGAACAGACATAGGTGTTTAGGCATGATCTGGGATGTCCTAAATCTTCATTTAAAATAAACACACACATTAGACCTAAATGTTCTGTCCGACTTGATTAGGGGAAAAAAATCAATTCAGTTAACTAGACTAGACAGTTCAGTCAAGACATGAATTAGTCAAATAATTCTTATTTAAATTATTAACTAGTATGTTTATTCAGCCAGTAACTATTTTGTTGTTGTTGTTTTGTTTTATTTTGAGCCTCAATTACTTGTCAAGTTGTTAATGTTGGAAGTTTTCATGTTGTCTTGAGGAAAATAATTTCCTGAGACCTGCATGGGAGGATGGGGCTTTGTGATAATCTTTATTGATGATATAACATTAAGGGAGTTCCTTCCCTGACCTCCCAGTGCCCCATTGCTGTCTGTTCTACCATGGAAACACTCTAGTCTTGTCTTCAATAGGGCCAATGCAAAAGCTAGTGTCCAGTGTTTCTGCTTCATATTAAGGTCCAGTCCAGTCCAGCATCTAGCTAGCTTTAGCATGCATTCTCAGCTGCAGCCCATTGCTGTGCTGTGTTATTCAGGGTCCTCTCAAAGCCTGCATGTGGAGTTTGCATGGCCATGAGCCATCTGGCTGCTAGGGCCACATGGCCAGGAAAAGAGGATATGCAAGTTCATCCTGTGAGTGCATGTCATGAGCACATGCAAGACAGACAGACAGAGAGAGAGAGAGAGAGAGAGAGAGAGAGAGAGAGAGAGAGAGAGAGAGAGAGAGAGAATCTAAGTCCTTTTGGAGGCCATGCTACCTACTGTGGGCAACATAAAGGAATTTCAGAGAAAACCTCTGCTGATAGGGTTTGGGAACTTTGTTGGCCCACATATTATTTTAGTTCTCATTCTCAACCCAGATGATATTTAGCCAGGGCTGAGAATAATAGGCTTTGTAATGTGTTTCTCTGTGTTTACATTTAATAACCCCAACTTACTGGCTTCCTTTCTGCCTAGTACCATTCAGAGACTCTTCTGTTATTTGCTCTTTGATTAGACAGAAGACAGAATGTCAGGTGATTATAGAAAATTGTTCACAGTTGAGTAGTATGACTAGAAAGATGGAATAAGGAACCACTCACTACTTTATATGTTAAGATGATGTCCTTAATAAAGATATCGCATAATATCTTAGAATGTCAGTAATAATAGTTCAAATTGATCACTATTTATAGTCAAAGATAGGTAAATAAGATCCCAACCAGAGATGAAACAGTGATTTTAATTTAGGCCTTGGTTGTAGCCTATGACATGAAAAATTATGAAAAGCAGATTTTAAAATGCTTTTAAAAAAATTGTTGGCAGTTCCCTATTCATATTGTATAGAAATATAAAGAAGGAGGCATTTGTGTGTTTATGATAATTCTGCTCTGAGGCCTTGGTATGCGCTATAAGTCCATGTTGAAATATTTCATGCTAACAAAATCCAGCTAATTTAGAGGTATAACATCACCTTGGCTTTAGTGTTTGGATGGCAGTTCTGCAGATTTGCAAGAACAGCACTTTAATCAAAAGACCAGCTAATGGATTGTCTGGGCACTGGGGAAATGATCAGCACAAGACTTCCAGGAAGGCAAGGGTCCTGTCAGATTGTTCAGGCGAGGGTGAAGACTTTGTCTTTCTTTTAAAGCAAGAGGAAATGCTAAGATTCAATTTATAGTTTTTGTCTGGTTTGAAAGTTAATTGTTAAATTGTGTGTCATATCTGGCTTGTTAAGACTTTGCTGTATTTTATTTTCTGCCACACATTATAATCTTCTGCACACTCTTATGTTCAAGTATTTCAGACTCACCTGCATTCAATATTAACTTAATCATTAGTAACCTAGATATTAGAATTATCTACTTATTTAGATATTAGATTAATGGTAGTCAAATGCTGCTCTAGGAACCACCTGTCATGTTAATGTTCTATCGCTCTCTCTGTCTAGATCCCAGTGTGAGTTACATAGTAGAATTGGTTTCATTCATAAAGTTTTTACTCAGTTTTGCTGGTCTCACCAGTAAGGGCTGCCAGCATATTTTGCTTTTATTGCCTTGCCCAGAATTTAGTAGAAAAACCTCTGAAAGGCGTGGGGCCTATTGTGCAATCAATAAGCCTGAAGCAAGCATATGCGAGTCTGATTGGGTTATGCCAATTTAGTCTGTAATAGTGCTCCTTTTTAAAGGACAGTTTGGATTAACTGAAGGGAAGAGCAATATAAGGAAGAGGAAGTGAGTGACAAGGTTACACAAGTCATCATGATACAATATTGATTTTGGATCTGGATTTTAGCATACCAGAAAAAGAGGCCTATAGAAGTTGGAGAAACAGGATAAGCTTGAGAAGAGGGGATTAACACATTTAAAGGTGTTCAGATAGAGTGTAAATGGCTTCAAAGGATATAAAGCCAAGGTTTGATAAGGGATTCCATTTTACTTTCTTCTTAGACAAGCATTAAGAAATTAAAGCAGAGACCTAGGAAATTATGTTGTATTAACCAAATAAATACTTACTAAGTAGTTTTTGTATTCAAAGTTCAGTTAGGCAGTTTTCAGTGTACGAAAGCTCTGAAACCAGGTAATTATAGGCAGAGGTCCAATGGCGATAGTATCCTGGCCAAGTCTGACCTCTGCCTGTTTTTGCACAATTTGGCTAAGAAAGGTTTTTGTATTATTCAGTGCTTAATATAAAATCAGAGAAATATTTTGGGGTATATGAAAATGATATAAAATTCAAATTTCACTGTCCTTTCAAAGATTTTTATTGAAACATAGCCACACCCATTTTATTTTCCATTGGTGAATGGCTGCTTCCCTGCTTTGACAGCATAGTTGAATAGTTGAAAAAGTCTGTGTGTTCTGTAGACCCTAATATTTTTACTCTTGGGGCCTTGATAGAAAAGTTTCTGAGCCCTGGTCTAAGATAAACCCCAGTTCCATTATTGCTTAATGTGGGATTCGGTAATCTCACAAGCTAAGATTTATTGAGGGCAATTGTGTGTCTAGCATTTTTCTCAGAGTTCTACTCATCTCATTTTGCCCTCTCGAGACGTTCATAAGATAGCTTCCGTTTTATGCATATTTTAAAAGAAGAAATTGAAGCATAGTAATGTTAAAAACTTGCCCCTAAATTACATAGTTATTTAAGTAATCAAATTGAGATTGAACCCTGGTAGTCTGACCTCAGAAGAATATGCTCTACACCAGCAATTTTCAACCAGTGCACCGTAGGAGTTTTAAAACATGCTGTACCTGGCAAGTCAGGGGCATTGGCTTCTTTTCCCTTAGATTGTCAAGAAAAAAAAATGACAATAGCCAATACAACACTAGCCATCTGGTATGAATGCTCTGTCTCAAATCATAAATATATAAGGTCGTATAATAGAGTTGCATCTTATTAGTTACATTGAATCTGATTTGTTAATTCTTGGTACTAGAAATCCTTATTATAAGTATAGGCACCTGATATTTTTAAAAAAGATATCAAAGGGGGAGAAAATGAAGGATATATGTAATAACGTCAACAATAAAAGCTGAATAAAAATAATAAATTAAGGACATTGTGGAACAAAAGACATAGGTATAATTGTAAGTAATTAAAATTATACCTATTTTTTGGACTGATTGTCAAAAAATACTTTTTCGGTATCATGCAGAATTTCAGTAATTAGTTTATGTGTACCATGAGATGAAAAAGGCTGAAAATTTTTGCTCTATACTTTCTAATTCATAATTTATTCTCTATAAAATAAAGACAGTGATACTTATTAAAAGTCAGTATTAGAATTGAATTTATTACAATTTACAAAACCCTTGGCAAAAAATGACACTTTATATGTTTGTTCCTCATTTCTTTTTTTAAAACATTTTATTTATTATTTCCAGAGAGAGGGGAAGGGAAAGAGGCAGAGAAGGAGAGAAGAATCAATGTATGATTGCCTTTCACCTGCCTCCAGCCACAGATCTGGCTGGAAACCTGGCTTGCAACCTGATTATGTGCCCTGGCTGGGGAATTGAACCAGCGACCTTTGGGTTCACAGGCTGGCACCTTATCCACTGTGCTACCAGCCAGGGCCTGTTCCTCATTTCTTTCTACCCTGTATGCTACTTTTTCCCCTAAGGATCTTCTAGTTTACTTGTTATTATACAAATTTAAGACCCTGGACCTAGAGATTTCATTAAGGATTGAAGAGGGAAAAGAGAAGGTTCTGTCCTCCAAAAAGATTAAACTTGTGTACATAAAGACATAGCCATTATAATGAATACCCAAATCCAAGATAATGAACAAGCTCTATAGAAATTTGAAGGAGGAAGAGGCTATTATAGAAATTAAAGTTTAAATTACAGAATAAGAAATAGAAAAATCTACCCACCACTCCCCCAACACATAAAGAAAGAGCAGGGAGTGCCCTGGCTGGTGTGGCTCAGTAGATTGGCACTGGACTGCAAACCCAAACATCGCTGGTTCGATTCCCAGTCTGGGCGCATAACCAGGTTGCAAGCCAGGTCTCCAGCCAGGTCCCCAGCTGAAGGCAGATGAAAGGCAATCATACATTGATGCTTTTCTCCCTTTCTTCCTCCCTCCCTGCTGTTCTTTCTGAAAATAATGAATAAAATCTTAAAAGAAAAAAAAAAAAAAAAAGAACAGAGAGATCTGGCCAAAATTTAGTAAGCTGCCCTAAATGGATGAATAAACTAGTGTGGAAATTAACTTAATGGAGGATTCACAGGACCTTTCTTAAAATTCAGACTGCCTGAGTGTCTGCCTGGAGGAGACACAGGGACCCTGCAAAAGAAGGAGTTATGGTTATTACTCTCAGGAGTTCACAAGTTGATGAGGAAGCAATGATGCAAACAATGGTTACACTCCAGTACTGCAAGTTCAGTATCAAATCTATGATCAACCTTGCCTATCATTTAGAAAGAGGCACAATCCCACCCTGCCAAGGTAAAGCAAGTAGGTCTTATTGAAGGGTCAGCATTACTGATGGAAAGGCAGATGAAACATAAAGACCATGAGATGAGGAAGACTAAGAATGACCAAGGAACATAATTTTGTCAGAGAACAATGCATAACTTTGCTAACAAAATGTGACCTAAAGGCAGAAGGCTTAGGCCAAAGTACAAATGAATGAACACTTTTGATTTTAATAAATACATTCATTGCAAAGTATTACTTCCCTCCCTCCTTCCATCCTTCTTTTCTATCAGCAAGCGTAGGTAGCAAGCATTGTCACTGGTTTTAGGAAGCTTGGTGGTATAAAATCAAAGAGCCCCAAAATGTCTATTCTCAGGGCATTTTGTTCAATGATGTGCTATGGTTCTCCACTCAGAATGAGCACAAAAATCAAATGAAGTTTCTTAAATCATACAGATAGATTTAAAAATAAACCAACTGTATGTCCAACTTCTGTGGTATAAGTACCCTCTGTTTTTAGCCTAATTTCCAAAGATTAGCCTCCTTCAAACTATTTCCCTCCATTTCCCTGCCTTCTCTGTTCTTCTGCCTTGAAATAATATTTCAAATATAGGATATAATATCACTATCCAGTTTAATTAAATGTCAACATTTTGACACATTTGCACCCTTTTAGTTTTTTTTTGTTTTTTTTTTTGTTTTTAAGATTTTCTATATTATTTTTAGAGGGAAAAAGAGAGAGGCAGAGAGGGAGAGAGACATCAAAGTATGGTTGCCTTTCACCTGCCTCCAGCCATGGATCTGGCAGGAGACTTGGTTTGCAACCTGGTTATGTGCCCTGGCTGGGGAATTGAGCTTTGGGTTCACAGGCCGGCACCTTATCCACTTCTTCACCAGCCAGGGCTCACCTTTTTAGTTTTGACTTTAAGTATCATTTAAAAGGAATCATAGAGCTAAGAACCTCTCTTATACCTCTCCCAATCTTTTCTCCATATTCTTCCTTCAGAATTACACTGTTACATTTACCATCCTGGTATTTATCATTCTCAAAATTTTTATAATTTTGCTATATGTAAATTAGGTATAAAAATATAGATTACTCACTATATATTTTTAAATCTCTAGTATTACACAATTGAGAAGTATGCACTTTTACTTACAACTATTTTGGAGTTTATTGATATTGAATTTTGCAGCTGCAGCTTGTTAATTTTAACTTCTCTCAACTATTCTATTGCATAACTATGCCACAAGTTATTGATGAATTTTCTTGGTAAAAATTACGTGATTCCTTCCTAGTCATTAGCTATATTTGTTTGTATTTTAGTGAGCATCTTTCTAGGTACCTCCATGTTCACCTGTGTGAAATTTAATCTGTGGCAGTGGTCTCAACAATGGCTGGAAATTGCAATCCCGTCCTTGAGTGAACCTTACTCTGTAGAGATTCTTATTGATTTATTCTGAGGAAGGACTTAGGTACTAGCATTAAAAATAAACAAATAAATTCTTGAACAACTTTAGCAGAATATATGTATTTTCAAATGTATTATATTTATTTACAACTTTTTTCCTTTAACAATGTATGTGTGTTTCAGTTAAATTGTACCTTCACTAATACTTGGATTTGTCTCTATTTGTATTTGTTTAGTTGTAATCTAATTGGGATGGTATACTATGTGGTTTTTAATTTTGTATTTCCTAGATTAGTAGTGAAATTTTTTTCTTTTATTATATACTTAAGTTTCAACTACTGTCAACTTTCCATTTATTTTCTCTTCTTTTTAGATTTTATCTTATTATATTTGTATAAATTGTAGTACCACCCAAATATTGTTATTTTATCAATTATATATGTTAATGTTTTTCTCAATTATGTGATTTTTTCACTCTGTTTATGATACTTTTATACTGAAATATTTGACTTATTTTTATTATGGTTTGTGTTATTTGTAACAATTTAGAAATTCTCTATGAAGGTGATAAATTATATTCTCTATTTCTCCTAAAAGTTTAGAATTTTAGCTTTTCATATTTGGATTGTTAATCTACACACAATTTTATTCATGAATGTTATAAATACATTATAGTGGCTATAGTTTAAGTGGAGAACAGATAGTACCAAAGTGGGCTGGAATTCTAGTGTGACTGGTACAAAGAACATTGGAGGAGACAGAGATGGCAAAGTTGTACTGTTTAGGGTTGGTTGACAAGGTTTGGGATATGTACTGGTTTCCTAAGGCTGCTGCAACAAAATACTACACACTTGGGTACTTAAACAACAGAGATTTATTTTTTCACAGTTCTGCATCTAGAAGTCCAAGATCAGGTGTAGAGTCTTCTGATACCTTTCTCCTTGGCTTGTAGATGACTTTCCCCTGTGTCCTTACATAGTCCTTTCTCTGTGTATGTACACCCTTGATGTCTCTGTGTGTGTCCAAATTTTCTCTTATAAGGACACCAGTCAGATTGGATCAAGCCCCCATTAATACCCATTTTAATTTAATCACCTCTTTAAAGGTTATATATCCAAATACAATCACATTCTGAGGTACAAGGGTTGGATTTCAACATACGACTTTCAGGCTGAAGTGGTGGTGGAAATAGGGAATGGAAAGGAGATACACATTTCAGCCCATAACTGGGTAGACTGAGTTTGCTTTGTTTTTAGGACATTGTGACATGTAAGTATCCCTTGGCAGCAGTCACGGTAGCTCTGGGTTGTTGGAGAGGAAGAGTGGAAGCTGTCAGGCTTCTGAAGATTGGGAGTGGAGCTGACAGAATGTCACTTCTGCTTTGTTCCATTGGTCAACAAAAGTTATAGGGCCAGCATGAATTCTAGGGAGGGGAAATACATGCTACATAAAGTCTGATTCCAAGGAAGAACAGTAATTTGAGAAGCAAACAACTCAAAGTTTTAGAGGTGGCAAAGTGATGAAGCAGGGTGTGGAGCAGAGGGAACTCTATGGATTTGATACTCAGTAAAGATTTGATGACCTTTGAGATCTCTGGGGCACAGAAGGTCATAGATACACATTTAAGGATTGAAATGGACACAGGAAGAATAAAACAGAGCAAAGAGCTGAAACTGTGCACCATTGAATAGAGAGAGGCGATGGAAGATACAAGTGGAGAGGTTTCTTTGTCTGGTGTGGAGGAAACAGTAACGGGAAAGGGTAACTCTAGACCCTAGATCTCTACATCAGGGGCACATCTCATCTGCTGTTAGACCCAAAACCTTCATTCATTTATGTTGTCATCTTGTTAGATTTCTCTTCTCCGATGATGTGACTGTAATATAAGATAAAGTCTGACCCTGTTTTGGAAGATAGAAGCAAATCCTCAGTAAAGTTCTTTAGCTGGATAGTAGATAACCTGCAGAGAGAGCTCATGTTTCTCTCGAGTCCTTTGTTTGGACTGCCTGCTTTCAGATGAAGAACTCACCTCACTGAATCTGCAAGAAGAGTCCATGATAGTATCATTTTATAAGTGCTCATGGTCCAAATATGGTGTGCTGTATGTTTTTGTAAATAACATGTTATTGGAACATAGCTACACTCATGTTTATGTATTGTCTGTGGTTGTCCAGCAGAGTTGAATAGTTGAATCAGAGATCCTACAAACTATAGTGCCTAAAACACTTACTATCTGATCCTTTTCAGAAAATGTTTGCTGACCCTTGATCTCTATAATATTGAGAACTTTTTCTAAGGCTTTTCATTGAGCTAGCAGCTAAGGCTGTGGTGATGGCTTAGAAGAAAACCTTGATAATCAGGAACTAGTATGGATGAACCACGGATATAGACAACAAGTGGATTGACTTTTTTGGGGAGTGGGTGGGTGGGGAAGGGGACAGAGAGGAGTAAAAAAGGGATGGGTGTAATACAACAATAAAATAAAATTTAAAAAAATAAATAAAACCTTGATAATCACCAGGCCACTGCTGAAGGTCATGAAGACCTTGCAAGAAAATAGGCATTTTTCGGAAAAGTCAAGCTAAGTGACAGTCCCCAGCAGGGTTGCCAAATTCACTAAATAAAAATATATATGGCACTTAGTTACATCAGGTAAAAAACACTTTTTTAGTGTAAGGATGTTCCATTTAACATTTGGGATATACTTATGCTAAAAAAGCCTGATTGTTTATCTGGTACTAGATGTCAACTGGGTATCCTGTATTTTCTCTGGCACCTGAAATCCGGAGCAGCAGAGTAATGCTTAAAAGTGGACTCTGACCAGAGACTGCTGAATTTCAAACATTGACTTCACCTCTTCCTGGCTGAGTGACTTCTGATAGCATACCTAACCCTCTATGCTTCAGCTTCCTCACCTGTAATATAAGAGTGATAATAGTTGTTACCTCAGTGTTAAGGATGAAGTGACTTCACATAAACAAAGCATGTAGAGTAGTGCCTGTAATGAAATAAATCTTCTATGTGTGTTTGCTCTTATTAATCATATAGCAAAAAATGAGAATTTTGAATCTTCCTAGATACAAATGCTAAAAGGGATGCATGAGCAGAGGTGGTGCTGGGCAAAGCAGATAAGTCAGAAACAGATGGACTTGGTTGGTGTCTGTTTAGAAGTAATTAGAATGGGCAGAAGTACCTTCTTGGGGGGTGTATTAAAAAATAAGCAGTTTATCTAAGATGCAGAGTTGCTTATTCTTAAAGCATCCTTGGATCCTAAGTAATATCATTATAAATCAGTAAGCAGAAGTTATATGTTGTTGCATAATAAGAAATTGGGTAGAACACTTTTCATAGCTAATAGGTATTTGGACAGTATTAGTTTCTCTTATTGGAATGGTCCTATTTATCATCATGGACCTTGTACCAAAAGAGACTATTTCTTAAATTCTTGAAAATGGAATGTGATTTAGGTGATCATATTTTTGATTCAAACAATATCTACTACTAATGAGGGTTTCTAATTGCAAAAATTATCTTCTATTTTACACTTAGGATGAATTTTTCATAATACTGGGGTATGATGTGATACCTCAGAAGGTGACAGCAATGTGGGGACAGAGGTGAGCAGTATACCTGCCCCAGATAAAACCATTTTGGAACTTGGTGAGATTTTATATCAGTCAGCTGTGACAGTTAAAAGTAGGTTTTAAAACTTGGGGCTTGCTTTATCAGAATGCAAAAAATGTTCTAGAACAAAGCATGTTACTTAGGATAGGTCTTCTCCCATGATTACAACTTTCATTCTCTTATAACCAAGGATTTTATTTTAAAATCATTTAAAAAAGCACTTGTTTCCTTATTTACTAGTTTTCTACCTTTAATGCCTATCCATCTTTCTACCAATATGCTATTCACATAAGTAAAATTCATTGTACAAGATTACCTGTCCCATGCTATTTCCATGTTTAAGTCTAAAATAGTTCTAACCAGTAACTGTGTGCTGGGAATAGACACACTAACTTTCTATTGGCATGGGTTCCTTGTACGTATGCCAGTATAAAAAGCTTTATTTGTGCCTGACAATAACAAATGAACTTAGGAAAGTACTGGGTTTTTGATCAATAGAAACTGCAAATGAATAGTTCAAGAATAATGCAGCACACTCTAAATTAAAAAGAAATGTAGAAATCACGATAATGAGTAAAAATATTTAAGTTACTTTCAGAGCTCATTAAGTATTTGAAGTGCTAGGAATTTATATCTTCTATTGAGTCAGCACAAACAATTATCTATTCACCTATCTACCTACCTGTCTTAGTAGTCAAGATGTTAGGAGAGAAATAGTTAAAGTAAGTGAATAAATATGAATAATATTGTAAGGAATACAAATCATGCAAAGATGTAATACAACTTTAAGCCAACACAATTTGGGTTGATACATCATCCTTTTATTTTACGGTTTTAACATGGATCTTACTGCCACAATCGTCCTTTACTCCTCTCCTCAGGGAAATACGCAAACACATGCAGTGCCACACAGGTCTGCCCCACTGGAAGGGCTTTATTTCAATGCTATCAACTTCTATTCTCTTCAATCATTTTTCTTTTATTCTCAATATCCACTCTTTCCTGTGACTCACTTGAGTAATCTGAGTGCTGCTGAGACCAACTGTGAGAAATCTCTCTGCCTGCCAATTTTGTTGAGTTTGGCTTATTGTGCAGGAGGTTATTCCTGAGTCTATAGGCAATTAAAAAATAAATAGACTAAAATTACATTACTGTCTCACACAATCATATGGAGAAGAAAATACAATTTTATTTTTTGCTGTACCTAAATGCCCTTAAATCTTATCTGGTAACCTTGACCTCTGGTGCTCTGTGTGATAATGGTGTTTACCATTTTTCAATGGGTAGGAGTAGAGGAGGCATCAGGACAAGCTCTTCTTCCCCCTTATTCACAGCCTGACTTCTTGGTCAGTTGTTCTGGGATGAACTAATATTTAATTTGTCAGTGGCCATTCTACTGCATGAGGTTAGGCATTCAATACAATGTGTGAATTAGTTCATAGGAATAACACCCACCAGGTTGTACAATTAAAGTTGCATAAGCAGTTACACCTCAAGTATATTAATGCAATCTCTCAGATTATTATTATTACCATTGTTATTAATATTATGATCAGCATTGATCATATTTTATTAAAGTTCTATGTGATATCACAGCTATAGATTTGTCTAATTCAGTCATCCTAAATAAGTCAAATCTATTTTTTAAATTAAGGTAACCAGATCAGCCTGATTGTTCATAAATAGACTGATGCCTTTTCATTTTCATGGATTAGAACATGGTTCAATTGCTTTCAGCTGACCAACTTCCAAACAATTGTGAAACTTAGTCTTCTAACATCTTTTTTTTTCATCAACTGTGAGTATAATTTGTCTTAGAAGAAATAATAGGCCTTTGGACTGTTGAGGTTGCATGGAATTCCATATGTTATGCAATCTGTTGCAATAGTTTTCATGAGGATGGCTTTATCTTATGGAAAAAGCCAATGTTCCTCCTAGTCTAAGATTTTTCATCTGTTCATCTATCATGGTTTATTTTCTCAGGCATAAATATTTCCTTTTACTCAGGTCACCAATCTCAACAAATGTAAAATAAATTCTTGACATGTGGGTTTTTCCAACACAACCACAATTTCCAATTTGTTTGATTTCCTTTGTCAGTGCAAATGGAGAAAATGTGCATGATTAGGTCAGTATAATTAAAGGAAGCAAGGGTTTAATAAACATAATGGATATATTTTTAGCACTTCCTGTGTGACAGATAGTTATTTACACATATTATCTCAGCTGATCCTTCAACAACTCTGTTTCATTATTTTCACTCTTCTACAGAGAAGTTGATGAGGCAGAGAACATGTGCATAAATTGCCTGAGGCCCAAAACTAATAGTAGTCTAGGCAGAACTTGAACTTAGCTTGTTTTGTTCCAAAGTTCATGCTCGGACACATTGCACTACATATGCATCTACCCTGTCCCTCTTTCAAAATCTGCTCAAATGCAGTGAGATTTTTGCTTCACTGTGGGAAGACACTTACATTTGTATTTTGCTTATATCTACAGCATTGAAAAGCTGTGGGGTTTGCATAAGGTGAGTAATATAAAGGGGAATATTAAATTGCCAGAAGAGAATTTACTGCCTCTACTTTCACTTATACAGTCTGCGCTGAGGGTAATTAGAAAAGAAAGCAATTAAGCCTGGGTTTTTCTTCGTGTGAGAAAAATGATAAATGGACAACAAGGGTTGAATAGGGAACTCCAGAGGCAGCTGAGGTATGTAACACATGGAGAGGGCAAAGAAGCAAGCTTAAGTTTTCCAGGTTTTTTTTTCCCACTATAAATGTGATCTTGTTGGTGTCTTCTGGAGACTACATTCAAAGTTGAACTGATTTTTAAATCTTTTAGGAACCAGATTGAGATTTCCTGGGTTGTAATTGATCCAAAAGTTAAAATAAAAAACCTAGCTAATATGGTTTACAAATCTTTTGCAATATTACTATGACTGCTATTAATAAATATAACCACAGGAACTTTCTTTTTATCTAATTTTTAGTTTATAGCTCATATTTTAACATGCCTTAATTTCTATAGTCTTCACAGAAAAATCTGTATTTATTAATATTATCCCATTTCACCAATGTCCTTTTTCAAACTGGTTCATTTAATAACTGCTTTAGACAATTACAGCATGATTAATTATTATTGTCAAAATTGAAAACACTGATGCTATTGCTATGTAATAATAATAGCTGCCTTTTCAAAATAATTTTCACTGGAATGCACTATGGTCCAGACTAACTTTTTCTTTAAATATTATACAGATTCATTTGTGCAACTAGTACTCAGGAAACACCTTCTATACATGTGTCTTTGGAGAGGATATGTTATACAGCCCAGGGTGGCCAAACAGTGTTTCACAGACCAACAGTGCCTCTATTCATTCACACAATAGCACTGTTAGAAACAACTTTTACACAATTGGCCTGAGAGAGTGTATAATGGATCAGCAAGGTCAGTATAGTTATGGTCATTGTACCAATGAGGAAACTGAGACTCAGGAAGGTTAAACATCTACCATAAAACAAATCCTACTTCTATTTCTGAGATATGTACTATTTCCTAGCACTAAATATAACTAAAATCTTTGGACATTATTGATGTATATCAAACAAAGGAAGACGTCAACTTTGGAAACCAAGAACCAACTTGGTGGTGAGTTTCCTGTTTGTTTGTTTGTTTGTTTTTTGTTGTTGTTGGCTCATACATATCAAATAAGTAGGCAGCTGGTAAATGCCAACAGGTGTAGATAAAAATAGTCCAAATTGTACCTTGTGCTTTCAAGTCAGAAGATGAGCAGTGGGCAGTCTGAAAGATAGAAATTTTAGACAATAGCCACTTTACTACATAAAAACAAAACAAAACAGTAACTCCATCCCCATCTGGGTGGGCAAAAGCCATATGAGGAACCTAGACTTAAACTCTTGCCCAGCTGTGATGGGGTGCTGCCACCTCTCCACCAAGGTCATGGTAGGGATGCTGAGTAGGAGAGTAGACTGATCCCTAACCCTTCCTCTCACCTCTGGGATGGTACAGAGACTGAGTAAAGGGTCAGGACTTTTACTACCTCACAATGGTAACAAAGCTGTTTTCTGCCCCTGTGGTGTCTGTAAAGGCCAGGTGGGGACCAATAACCAGGCACTCCTACCTGCTGCAACCAGGGAGGTGAATGGACACCTTGTTGGGAGAAGAAACTTTCATGCTTAACCAGCAGTAATGAGGAACCCCACCTTGAGTGTTAACAGAGGCTAAAAGGAGAAGCTGGGTAGTGATGAGGTGGTGCCCCCAACTATCATATGATTTTTACCAAGTTGCACCTTCAACTCTGGATTTTAAATTTACAAATTATAATATGTTATGTACCATATACCTTAAGCAATGCTCTCTAAATCAGGGCATGTTCACCCTGGGGTATGTATAAAATGATTCATTAGGATATAGAATTAAGAGATTAGTACTTCTATTAATATTTGGTCATTTCATCTTTTCAAATGTCTGTTATCTATATTTAAATTAAGTGATATAATAGTACAGATATATTAGTATGCTTAGGTTTTTTATTGACTGGATACATAATGTTTATAGTCAACTATCTTAAACCATTACTATCTAAAACACTATCTGACCTGAGAATTGAGCCAAGTAAAAATGGACTGGTTTCTCGGGACTGGTACCCAGAAGAGAGGCTATGGCCAAAAACAAGATTTGGAAAGTTCACAAGATAAATATGTCTTTGCTTATGATGAGTCTGATTGGACCCAGTGACATAGCTAGGTAATCACTTACTCTCCTATTATCTCATGGCATAGTTCCAACAATGACTTTAAAATGTAATTATTTTAAACATTCAGGTAAAGAGAGAAGAACAATGCAGGGATACATGGCAAGTGCCAGAAATTGCCAATTTCTGGGGAAGTCAGGTGAGCTGAGGTAATATGGAACAGGACATGGGCAGGGCTTGCTGTAGCCATCAACCCTAATGTCTAACAGGGCTTGATGTGAGCTACTAGTGCTTCTAAAACTCTGACAGTTGGATTAATTCAATCACTATATAATGTCTCTAAGCCCCAAGGAAATCATGCTTGAATGACATTTAATCAGTGATAGCAACACATGTAAGACAGAATGATTTTGATGGAGTAAAGTGGAAAGTCTAAAAAATTGAGATTCAGAACTTGAGGATCTGCCTGAATTATTTTTTTATTTTTTATTTTTAGTGAATAATCCACTAAGAAAGACTCTACAGAGCTAGGAGATAAAAAACAAGCTTGTTAATTTAGCTTCAGTAGAAATTAAATGTTATACTACCACTACCTCTACCTCACTGCTCTGGATTTTCCACTTCACAGTTACCAAGCAGCCATCGTTTGAAAAATGTGGGTTCCCAATAATCTTGCTAATAACATTTCAATGTATTTGATCATTACTGTGTGCTAGACACTGTTTTAGGTGGTGCTTTATATGTATTAGCTCATTTCTTATAAAGACACTCTGAAGTAGAAGCCATTATTAGCCTCATTATACAAAGGAAGAAACTTGATTTCATAGAGATTAAGAATTTGCTCAAGAACACATTGATCGAAAGTGGCAAAGCTGGGATTCACACTGGGGCACATACAACTCCAAGCCTTGAGTTTTCAAATATTCTGAAATACTGCCTTGTTGAGTCTGGGACAAGAGAAGTCTTAGAAGGGAGTATTAGGTACTTAATCACTCAAATGGTGTGACTGCTGTTTAAAATGAATGAATGTGGTTGAAATACACGGATTAGTCTTATACAAAGCCAGTTAACAGGACTTGATCATGGAGACACTGTTCTAGTTACTGAGAACATCCATCATTTGGACTGAAAGTGTGAGAACTGACTTTGTATCTGTAGGGGTTTACCTTTTACAGTGGAGTTTACCTTTCACAGTAGGGGGATTGATTGCCTTTATAAGTGCCCCCTGGATAATCTCACCATCAGGATCATTTCATCAGTAATCCAGCCTTTACTCAGAAAGTATCATTCAAAATGATGGTGGAAGTACAAGGTCTGTCCCAAAAGTATTGAGCCAATGTCAATATAATTAAAGCAATTTGAATCTCTGGCAGGTGGCACAGTGGATAAGGTGCCAGCCTGCCAATCCGAAGGTGACTGGTTCGATTCCCCAGTCAAGGTGCATAACCAGGTTGCAAGCCAGGTCTCCAGCCAGGTCTGTGGCTGGAGGCAGGTGAAAGGCAACCATACATTCCTCTCTGCCTCTCTCTAAAAATAATGAATTAAATCTTAAACAAACAAAAAAACAGCTTGCATGGCTGATAATTTTGGGACAGACCTTTGTATTTCCTACAAGTGTTGTTTCTATGGGAGATCACTTGGGACTTGTATATAATGCTGTCTTTTAGGTGAACTCCTTTGTTTTGTCATTCATGCTGACTTCTTCCCCAATCATATTTGTAGTCTTTGAGAACTAAAGGCTACCTCTTAAATAGCCAAGTTACTAATAGAGTAACATTGTAAAGAACAATTTTAAGGTTTTGTTTTGTTCATCTGGAAAACAGAAAAAACGTTTGATAAAGAAAAGTTGATTGCCTGGTAAACTCCAATTCTATTGGGCCGGGGGCTTCACCCTGGGAAATCCCTTCTGGGAGTTGGCTTCCATCAATTCCTATAGGCAGACAGGAATAGCTCGTAAGCTCTTTTCTTGATATTTACAAACATAGCTCTTAAGTTGTCACTTAGTAGTTTTAAAAGTAGAATTATATTTTTTCTCTCTTCTCGTCTCCCTCCCTCCAGGTGACCCTAGCACTGTGGACATAGCCATGTTTCCTTGTAGCCCTTCAGCTTCCTTCTGGTGGGCACATCACCTGGAGGCCTGGGGCCATCCATATAGGCCTATTCCTGAAAACAGCTAAATCCAACTAAATATGGATGAAACCTTGAAACCTCACTCGTCCCTCCACCCCCCCAATCAAGCACTTCAATTGTTTCCCATTTCACGCTTACCTAGAAAAATCTCACATGGGACATAGTTCAGCCCAGCCAGCTTTTCTTGACACTTTCTCTTGTCTATTTTTAATCTCTCTGCTGACTCCTCTGGTAATTGACCTCTGCCTTTCTATATTGCCTTTTCTATTCCATCAAACCAAGCAAGCTGCTCTCCTAGTTCTGGCTACTTCCACTAATTGCTCTCAGGGCACCCAAAATGACTGATTTTCTTCCTCTTGTGTTGTTAAAGAATTAATTTCCCACTGCCTTTCTATGCTCAACTCAGTCAACATAGTGGAACTTCAAAAAAGAAGGAAATGAGAGGAAGGAAGATGGGAGAATGGGAGGCAGGTAAATGACAATCGATTGATGCCTTATCAATAATTCAGCTGCTTTTCAAATGCTTCTTCCTATCTCTTCTCTACAGAATATAGTGAAAGTCCATTTACTAATGCTTAACAAGGAGAATTTAAATAATTAAGTGAATAATAATTTTATTTTTCTAATTCACTTTAAACAATTATGGATAATTGTTAAGACCTAATATGTTGATTGTAGATATAGATTGTCTCTGAAAGTATTGACCATATCTACATCAACACTACAAGAAAATAAAATATACTCAGAGAGACTAAAACACTTATAGGAACTCAACTATACAATAGGGACTTAAATTAGTGGTAGTATCTTATTTAAAATAAATGCTAGTCCTCAGTGTTAGAAGGTTAGCCTGACCCTAATTTATAAATTTGCTATTTGTTTCCTTGTGTTGGGTCATGATTTTATTTATACTAATATGAAGAACTAAAGGTACAATGATGTGATCATGAAATATCACCTTCCTCAGAAGCCTGAGGCAATTTTAGGACATTATAAGCTTCACCATCATAGCTTGTACATGCGAGTGGGTAGAACTAATGTTACTTTATTTTTCTAGAAATGAGGTTGTGAAATAGAAATGCATATTCTGCGTGTTTACGAAGTTTGAACACCACTGTCAGAAATTGTTCTTCAGGCTATATTTTTCATCATTAAAAGTTGTTATGATTTGAAAACCCAAATGTGTCAAGGCATAGCATTTTTGTTCAGAGAAAATTTATTGTATATATGATGGCAAATTGTATAGGAGACAAGTTTATAAGAGGGTGTTAAAGGTAAGGTTGCTAAAGGATGGTCATTATCTGTATTCAAACTTAGGCTCTGAGATTCCCTGGAACATAACTAAGTCTTCCAAGCTTACTCCCTTTGCTTGTGCCCTATTGACTTTCCAGGGACTTCTAACGTGATGTTGAATCCAGGTGCATCTTCTCAGAAAAGCAACCTTATGCATAAAATGATCATTCACCATTCTTACCCTCAACTAGGACAAAAATCTTTATTCCAACTATGTCTGCCGAAGACCAGTGGTCCCAATGGAAGTTTTCTGATAAATTTATGTAGAATTGGTTCATAGATATATGTGTTGTCTTGACTATGAATACCCAAAACAAACTTTTCTCACAGCTCTCTTCATCTGAACAAAGAGCAACTGCACCCCTCTAGTTGCTTGGACATTATGATGTTACCATGTCTTTTTCCTCATATCAACAGATCCTACTAGCTCTAGTTTACAAATATTTGTAGAAACTCCTCCATCACTATCACTCTTTCAAATCATTGTTTCTCTACTGGAGTATTGCAGTAACCTCTTGTCTTCCTTCCTAAGCCAAAAGAGTTATATAACTCAACTAAATTAAAATATTCACACTAAAAAGGTCATCTAGTCAATATGGCTTATGTCACTTTTCTGAGGAAGTAGCATTCACCATTAACTGTCTATATGACTGGGTAAGCATGAACATCTTTAGCCATTGTTTCTTTTTATGAAATATATATGCCATTTTCTCTATCCCCATGGAGATTTTGAGATAATTAAACCAATATAAAACACATCTTTATATGTGAAATTTGTCAAGCACTGTCCAAATCTAAAGTGATAATAATAAATTGATAGTATAATTACTATGACAATTGGATAAATTGGAGTGTGCACTGTATAATATTTCTTCAAGTGTCATAAAACTAAGTGATTTCAGATGAACAGAAACCATAATATAATAACCACTTCAGAGAACTGCACAAAGTGAAGGGGGGAATGGGGAGGAGAGTGTAGCACAGCCACTATAGATGGGTTTGCAAAGATTTATTGAGCCCAGGGAGCAATCTGCAGTCTAGCAAAATTGGCATTTGAGGGGTGTCACAAATAATAATGTACTACATCTTGCACTACAATGCACAGGTGTCTAAAGGCTATTACAATCTAAGCATTGCCCTAAAATTGTATGGAGGTAATAGCATTGCTTCTATGAGAAGGGTACTCAGAAAAGAGCCTTAAAAAATCTATTTAGTACAATCACTGCTATCTTTAGTCCAATAAAACCACAACAACTTGAGAAATTAAATTCTCTGCATCCAATTCAGCCACTGCTTCTTTGAGTAATAACTGCAGGGTAAAATAATTGTATATCAGAAGGGTGTCTGAAATTTTAGGCTTATTAGTTTCAACCCATCTAAAAGGGATTGTTGAAACTTAACTGAATATCTAGAAGGTATTAGGCCTCTTCTTATCAGACCACTTTTAGAATGAGATAAAGGAGTTCTTTCCAAGAATAATTTTAATAGGGAATATGTTTATTTGAATATTTAGTTTTTGTAAAATATTTTATTTATTATTTTCAGAGAGAGGAGAAGGGAGAGGGGCAGAGAGGGAGAGAAACATCAATGTATGGTTGCCTTTCACCTACCTGCCTCCAGCCATGGATCTCACTGGAGACCTGGCTTGCAACCTGGTTGTGTGTGTACCCTGGCTGGGAATTGAACCAGCGACCTTTGGGTTCGCAGGTGGGCACCTATCCACTGAGCCACCAGCCAGGGCCCTGAATATTTAGTTTTAACTACCCATTAGGTCTATAGCAAAGATATGCTATATTTGACTCATCTCTTTGGAGACTGTATTTGCATCCATCCTAAAGTGAAATTTTTCTCTATTATGTTTAACTGATTAATTAGCTGAAACTTCACAAATCATAAATTTAGTTCTGAATACAAAGGAAATAATAAAGCTGTAATGCTTTCTCTGTGCCATACTCCATTATATCTGGAATTAGATCTTCTACCTTATAAAATATATTATAGAAATTAATAATTGTTACTCAGATATTGAGATAGACACTTTCTTTTAAGGGCATAGTTAAGGGAGCCAAAGTACATTAAAGATGATAAGACAGCATCAAAATAATTGCTTTTACAAACTATTTTAGTTTTTATACCAATTTCTCTATCTGCTAGGGACTGTACTAGGTGAACAGGAAAGAAATGTTCCCTGATCAGTTGTTTTGTTGTTTTATCTAATGATCAATTATACATGGCCTCTTATTTTGGACCTCTTGCAGCCCTATTTCCCTTCCCTACTTGTTGGGTCTTTTTTCCCCTTTACCCATACTTTTGAGGTCATGCTTTATTTGAATTTTATTTGAAGCGGAGTCTCTTTAATATAATAGTCTCTTTAGTCTAGAGGGGATTTTTAATCTGTCAGTTTTGAAAGCTCAAGGTGTCCTGATGGCTCCATTCCCTTAGCCACTTCAATGGGACCCCTTCTATTATTCCATAACTGGAGTATCATCTGAAGTTCTCACACTAACTTGTCCTTCCCGCTGAGCACCAGTGGGCTGTTGAGGTCCTCTTGCTTCTCCTGCACAGCTGCTGACAGAACATAGGTCTGTTGTCACAGTTTGTCCATACCTGCTCATATCTGGGACTGTGGGGTGACATACATTTCTACTTGTTTTTCTTGTTACTGTATGTGGATTTTAATTTTTCTATTTTAGTTGTTTTTTCTCTTTTTATGGGGAATGCAGGCAGATTCAAATACTCTGCCACCATTGCCATCTTCCTGGAATTCAAAACATGTATTTTTGAATTTATCTGGAGAAGTAGAGAATCTCTGGGGATGGATTAAAGCTAAGGTTTATACATAGGCCAGAAGTTATAACTAATAGCACAGCTGGTCTGCACACAGGACTGGAAAGTGTGAATCAGGCAGTTATTTATCAATATCAGAATGTTTTTATTCTGGAGAAGTTTGCTTTCAGGCTGTTATATCTATACTCAGTAGCATATTATGAATATGCATATATACATATAGTCTGCAGACAACAGACACACACTATTTTGGAACTAGGAACCAAAGAAAATACGCTCTATCACCACCTGCAACTCATTAAATATTTGTGGTAATTTAATGTAATTAAAAATTAAACAACCATTTGGTACAGGGTAATATATCAATTTTCCTACATTCACTCTGTGCTTCAATATGCTCTCTGGTTGATTGTTTTCACTTGGATTTGATGTTAGCAGCTTTTACTAGTATTTTTTCTATTTTGTTGAATTTTACGCTTACTGTGTCTTCTGCTTATATCTTTATTTCCTCCACTGTTTGTCCGGTTAATCGCTCCCCATTCTCAGATCTTAATTTGAATGTCATTTTCTCAAAATGGCCTTTCCTGACCACTTCACAGTCCAACCCCCGTTAAAATCTGGTTCTCCTTTTATTCATTGTAACAATAATTAGTTCTTTTGTGGCTCTTAGGAAGTGTCAATGCTTGGATAAACTAATGAATGCCAAAGCACCACCATCTGTCTCCTTAGATTTTCTTACTACTTTTCAAATGTATGATTTTGAAAAATAATGTAAAGTCAAAGCCACTTCTAAAGCAGGAAGAATCCTACAACACGGAGATTCAACCACTTCTGCATTGTCTGAAGCCCAGTGCTGTATGACTTAATGGATTAGTTCTTCAAGTAGGAATCATGGCCTATATCTTTTCTTCTGCAAGCCCAACCAGAACAGTGTCATGTAACTTTTGTTGCTATCATTATTATTATCCATCATTCTTTTGTCTGCACAGTTGCTCTACAGCCATACTAGAAATCATTCTCCCAAGATGTTTGTATTTGCTTAGGGTTGGACAAATCAATTGGCTCAATCAGAATTTCTTCATTCACTCATAGGTGGAATCTAATGAACAAACTGAACTAACAAAATAGAGACAGACTTACAGATGGTGAGCAGGCTGACAGCTCTGGTGGGGGATTAGGGAGTGGAAGGATTGAACAACAAAAAAAAAAGGACCCGTGGACATGGACAATGGTATGGTGATTTCAGTGGTGAATAGGGTGGGTAGAGGTGGGAGAGAGTATAAGGAGGATAAATGGTAATGAAAAAATACAATAAAAAAAGAATTTCCTTACAGAGACATGCAATCTGGTTAAGCATAGCTCATCTTTGCAATAGAGGATCTATAAACCGAAGGGATGTGGTCAGCCAGATGGACTGTAGTAAGGAAAGATGTATTCTGTGAGCTAGCAGTTTGATGTAGTCTAGTATAAAGGCGGAGATGAAACGTGAGGAGTGTTGTGTTGTCAGTTGTGGTCTAGGTTACAGGTTTACTTCTGAGGACTGATTGTATCCAAATCCTACAGTCTCCATAAGAAATTTTTATATTTAAAAAATACTGTCTCTTTTGTATAATCCAATTGAGTAAATTTTTTGCTAGCTGCAATCTATAGAGACCTAATAAAATGCAAATTATTGACTACTGAATAAGCACATGACAACATTTAAGAGTGGAGGGAATAAGCAGTCATTATGACGAACTTTCATTCTCCATACCGTACTTGATTATGTTTTATATATATATATATATATGGCATGCATACCTATTCAGAATTTGCTGCTCACTTGACAATATCAAGGAGTGAACTTGAGATTTACCTAAGTTATTTATTAATTAATTTTAAAATTTAATACTTAGTCCAGTGATTAATCTACTTTATTACTAATATTCAAGTAAAAACTTTGTCATTACTATAAAATTACATAACCGTAAAACTTGTAATTTATTCTAAATTCTGTCATAAAAGGACAAAATAAAAATGGAATTATTTAGTACTATGAACACACTCATAAAAATGTAAAACCACAGAAACATGAAGTATTAAGTATATATTTTTCTCTAAATATATCCCCTACTTCAGTGGTAGAGTGTATGAAACTATTTTTTTTTTTTTGCAAGTAATCCGTAGGTTATCTTTGTTTAGTACCTTTAAATAATAAATATGTAGGCACTTGCTATAGGAATGATTTTTATGTGCAGATAATGTATAGGCATTCTACCCATATATTGAATTTCCCCCCAAATAATTAGACATTTAACCATGTCATCAGCATCTTCTAGATATGTTATTCTTCTTAAACAGAGCTCAGCTAAGTTCCTCAGTAATAGTGGTAGGTATTGGAGCTCATGTGGACCAGTGGCATTAACAAAATCTAGACTTTTTAAGTCACCAGCCAGGTCTGTAGCTGGAGGCAGGTGAAAGGCAACCATACATTGATGTCTCTCTCCCTCTCTGCCTCTCTCCCTCTCTGTCTCTCTCCCTTTCCCTCTCTCTAAAAAAATAATAAAATCTTAAAACAAAAACAAAAACAACCAAAACCTAGACTATCTGCAGTCCATCTTTAAAAAAATTAATGCAGCTGTTTAACTTCCTCCTGGTCTATCAGGGCACCAGGTAGAGTTGGAAGTATGAGGAGAGCACTGGGTTCAAATATCAAATGATTATCTCTGCTGATGATATAGAAACCAGCTGAGGCAGGCAATAAACCTAACTCCTTGCAGCTGTAAGGAGCTCTTTTGCGCTTGCTATTTTCACAAAAGTCACTGTGGACACTATCTGAAACCAAAGCTACTGATAGAATAATTGAGCCAAATTTTGTTACTGATTCTGTGACCCAATAATTCTCAAGATTGATTTTTATACTACATGCCTAGAACATGCTGAATCTGAGTCTAAAACAGGAAAATTGGTTAAACCATAGTTTACGAAACTAAGGAATAACTCTTTAATGGTTCACTTTAATGGATTGACTCAGAGAGACAGACACAGACATCAGAGACTTGGTAGGTAGTGGCCACTTAGATAAATCAAACCCAGGCCAATCATATAGTAGATGACTTTTTCCCTATCAAAAAGATTGATGAAGAGGTGCCAAATGAACAGATATTTTCAATGTAATTTGTACCCATTTCTTTCTGCTGATGCAGAATAGTTCTCAAATTCTCACCACTGAGCCCTATTTTTTATTTGAATTATTTGGTAATATATGCAATACCTTTTATTTCTCTTTTTGCATGCTTATCCTATTATGACATCAATACTAAATGGAAGTAAGGAAAATGGTCAGGCTATCAGTTTATTAATGGATTAATTGCAAACATCTCATTAGTATTTAAATCAGGCTCTTGGGAAGCATGCCATAGCAATCTGTGTTGGAACATTTGCAGTTAAGTAACTAAAATATTCCAAATTCATTTGTTCCAACAGTCCTTGGTATTTCATGTAGTTGTGTTTGTAAGTTTGTATGTATGAGCAGTCAAATGCCTTTATGCTATTGTGTTGATTATTGTTTTTATTCATTTTTATATTTTGTATTACATACCTTTCTTGTTATGTTTATAGCTAAATTAAAGCTGGAATTGCTGTAAGTTTTCAAGTGCTGTCCCTAATCGCTGTTAGCATGGCTAATGATACCATAGAAACAATGATAATCACACACAAAAAAGCAAATTGAATATTTTAATTAGAATAGTGTAGATTAAAACAGAACTAACAAGTCTCATATGGGAAGTCTATATTTAAATAAGAAATGTGTCCTTTTTCTAGAAGTGAGATTTTCCTTTAAAGGCATTACTTGTTTGTGGCTCTCCATAACTCTGTGTCTACATATCAACACATTCAGTATACTGTTGGAGCGAAGGGGCTCTTTGTCAAATTGAAATGTCATTTCTTCCTACATCTTGCACATTAGAATCTGTGGGAGTAATGAAGCCAGTAGCATCAAAATATTCCCGACTCCTGAAAATTAAATGTTTTCATTGATTTTTAAAGTATGTCAAGCCAGCATTTTATCATAATTTCTTATGGATTTTCCTCTATTTATGAAAATAAAACTATTAACTCTAAATATGAGCTTTAGCTTTGCCTGTAATTTTGCTGAAATTTGTATTATAATGTTGTTGGCTTCTTACAAATTATATATTTTAAACCCTTTTAAATACTTCATTACTCTTTCTACCTTAGGTGCCAGCTGTTAGGGCAAGGGGAAAATTATCATGGTTGTGCAGAACTGGTAAACCTTAGTTTTAGGGATCTTTGAGGTGAAAATGATAACCTAATTGTTTAACATACAGTGGACAGTTTTATAATATCAAATTTGCCTCATCTGTGAAACATGTGACTATGAGGAGTAACCCTCCCAAGTTCCTATTTGTACATGTAGAAAATATGGGAAATAAAAAGCCCCAGAAAACCTAAGAGCAACTAGAATCATTCTAAATCAGAAATAATTACCAGAAAATTTAACTTGGCTATGAATCTGGTAACTGTTTTTATTTCTCTAACATATGTAGCAGGCTCTGGCCTACCCAGAGCATTCTAGAGCTCCACCTGGGAAACTCTCCCAGATTTTCAAGAAAGGAGGATGACTATGTATTGTATACTGAATGTCTCATGGACACCCAAGAGAAAAGAAAAATAGCTTCTAAAGCCGGGAGCCTTATACAAAACAAATCCTTTATACTACTATTGTTTTTATAATAACTTTTTCTATAATAACTTTCCTTGTTATGTAACCCAAGCTTTTTGGGCTATTGGAGTTATTATAGAGATAAATCTTAATTTTTTTTCTGGCTATAAGTAGAATAATGATAGGAAACAATATTTCTAACAAATCATTGTAAAGAAGAGAAAAAGTCATATGTTTTCACTTTCAAATCTGAGTTTTATACAGAAATTCTGGAATTAAAATAAATGTGCGTTACAGAAGTTAAATATATGTAACTTGTAAGATTTAAAGGTTTAAAGACAACTACATATACTTTACATACATAAGCACAATTTCAGTGCTTATGTTTATACATTAAGCATTTGAGATGAGATGAAGCTAATTCAGTGGACTCCACAAATGAAATTTAGTAGAAGAAAGCTGAAATTTGACATCACCCTTGAGACATGTTATTTGACTAGCAATGCCATTGAATAAAATAACAGGTTTTAAAAATGTATAATTCTAATTTTCCTCTACATATCTAAGTTATTTTACCTGATTTTGTCTTTTAGCACAACTGCTTTTTTGTGGACCTTTACCTTTAAACTTTTGGGTCTATAATCAAATGAAGAGATTAACTCTTGAATGTTAAGTAGTAGATACGGTCTGAAAAATAAAATCCCTAATTATTATAAAGTTGAGTATGGCATATTATACTATGAAATATTAAATAGAATTTATTATATAACAAGTCTGTTTCAAGTGCCTTCTTGAGCTCATCAACTCTCTTAGGACACCATGGGAGGGACTACTGTGGGAGCCAACCAGACATGTGCATTTCCTCATAGCCTTTCTGTCACACTCGTGGACAACACACATGTTTGAACCTTCTCCATCTTTAGAGCAGACCTGAGGGCACAATTCAGGATGTGGTCCTACTTCAGAAAGTTGCTTATTGTACCCCTTCTGCCTCAAGGGCTCATTTCCAAGTCTTGCCAGATGACAGTATTCAAAGTACTGGCAGAGGATTCTTTATCAAAAATATATTTCTGGCAAACTTGACATTGAATCAGACTGTTGGCCTTTATTTCAGTCTTTTAGTGCCAGCAGCTTCTTGAGTATGTGGAAGGGACTGTGTCAGCCTCATACTCTCATTTTTAAATTTAGTTCAGTATAAACTCTGCAAGTGATTATTAAATATCTAAACTGACAGATACAAGCAGGATTTGCAGACGAGTGCTGAAAAGTAAAAAGCAGGTACCCCCAGCAAGACAACAAAGCAGTGTCTTTGGTTTTGTAAACATTACTAGAACAGACAAACTCATTAAATCACAGAACTCATAGATTTTTCTGCAGAGTAGAGAGTTCCTTTAATAGTGGTTATGCTGATTATAATAGGGAATGCACTGAAACATAGTGGGAGTTTAAAATGAAATATTTCATGGCTGTTTTAGTGTGATCATCTATAAAGGAAGTGAATACAATATAAAATGTTCATTTGTTATGAACAAATGTTTGTTTGCTATCCCCAAGTCCACTTTATACCTAGGATTTATAATCCTACAATGATATAAAAATTAAGACATGCTTTGAATATATGTTTGTGCATGGAGCATCGTTTATCTGTGAAAATGAGGCTCTGTTAATTCTCAATCATCAGCAATTGTGATGAATCCTAACATGGTTTTCCCAGTACATCTGTGGTACATGAGGGTTACTACCTTCCAGTAGCTGTTTTCTATTCTGAGTATGAAAGCAGAACCATATTTCAATAAGCATTAGTGAAATATCAACATTTCTATCTTACCCAAACCAGAAAAATATCAAATTCCATAAAGTTTTAAACATAAACTTTAAATCCTGGCTGGTAGCACAGTGGATAAGGCACCAGCCTACGAACCCAAAGGTCGCTGGTTCGATTCCTACCCAGGGCACATAACTAGGCTGCAAGCCAGGTCTCCAGCCAGATCCGTAGCTGGAGGCAGGTGAAAGGCAACCATACATTGATGTTTCTTTCCCTCTCTGCCTCTCTCCCTTCCTCTCTCTCTGGAAATAATAATTTGAAAAACTTTAAAAACAAATCAAAAATAAATAAACTTTAAATTTTCTGCATTTCTAAATTATCTTTGGCAGCAAAGCCAGGAAATCTTTCCTTAGTATTCCTTAAGTAGCATTCTTTCTTTCTTTATTTTTTGGACCTTCATTTTGGGGGATAGAAAAACAACAACAAAATCAAAAACTGCTTTGACTTCTTAATAAATCTTGAGAAAAAATAACCTGCATCTGACCTAAATGCATGTTTGTGAACTCCACCCAGGAAATAGTTGCTGTTGATGTCCCGAGTGCAACCGTGGAATGAGTGTGTGTATGTGTGCTGCAGAGCTGAGCAGAAAGAACTCACATCCACAAAAGCAGAAGCACTAGCATCCCTCAGAATTCAAGGGCACACCTTTCTCCATTTATTCTCCTGCTGCCTCACCCGTTTGAAAGAATTAATTCCTTAACTACCATGAGATATGGGACTACCTGTATATTATGTACACTTTTATAGAAAAAAATAACTGCAAAATGGACAAGAAAATTGGGTGCATCATCACCCACACTGGACACCTAATGTCAGCAGGGGTTTTCTCTTTTGTATCCTCCTTTTAGTATTGTCTACAAGCATACATGTTTTCTTTAAGATTTTATTTATTTGTTTTTAGAGAGAGGGGAAGAGAGGGAGAAAAAGAGGGGAGGGAAACATCGGTGTGTGCTATTGATTGCCTCTCGCGCCTGGCCCGAAACCCAGGCAGGTGTCCTGACTAGGAGTCGAACCAGCGACCTTTTGGTACACAGCCTGGTGCTCAATCCACTGAGCCACATCAGCCAGGGCATGCGTGTGTTTCTTTTAAACAAATTCATACTTTTTTAAATACCCTTTGGTATTTTGCCTTTTATGTTTAGCTTAACCTTAGAGCACACACATTTCCTGGTTGTTATATGTTTCATACTATTTTAGTGGGTACACAATTGTCCATTTTATTAATGCATAAATAAATTATTTCTGGCTGATTTAAAGTTAAATCTAATTTCCTGTTATAGCTGATGCCACAAGGAAGATACATGCCTGGAAAGGACAGTTATAATTACTGTGCGGTAACAGGATGTGCTTTTACATGTTTTGGTATCTCTGGTGTTCTGGCTACCTATCCATATGTGATAGAGCATGCTGCACTTAGTGACATAAAACCACTGCAGGTTTTTTATGGTTATGAATTTGGTGGTCAGAAAGGTAGGGCACTGGGAAAACAGAATGATGTGTAGGGCCTCTGCTGGGAAGACAATGGCTAGAGTGGCTGGAATGAATGGAAGTGAGTATCATCAGGTTTCTTTACATAAGTGGCTGCTGGGCAAGGATGACTCAAAGGATGAGCTCAGCTAGGGCTAAAGCACTTACATGGGTCTATGGCATCTGGGTCCTGAGAAGGAAGATCTAGCAAGGTGACAATTGGCATGCAGTCTTTCCAAGTGTCCAAGCAGATCAAGAAGTTATTCGGAGAGCTAATCACGCAAGGCTGTTAGCGGCATCACCTCAGAAGTTACTTCAGTAGCTTCCATCCCATTCTATTGGCTACAAGTGAGTTAGCAGAACCAGTTGAGATGCAAGGAAATTAGACTCCCTCTCAATGGGGGATTAGAGAAGTCACATTACGGAAAAGCATGGCGAGTGGAAGATCATTTTGCAGCCATCTTTTTTTTTTTTTTTAAGATTTTATTTATTATTTTTAGAAAGAGAGGAAGTGAGAGATGCAGAGAGGGAGAGAGACATCAATGTGTGGTTGCCTTTCACCTGCTTCCAGCTATGGACCAAGCTGGAGACCTGGCTTGCAACCTGGTTATATGCTGCCCTGACTAGGAATCGAACCAGCAATCTTTGGGTTTGCGGTCTGGCACCTTATCCACTGTACTACTAGCCAGGGATGCAGCCATCTTTGCTACACATAGGTTGCTAGAGCATTATTTCTGGTGGGATGAGATTTTAAGTGGATATAATAATTGCTAGTTGGACTGTGTAAGAATGAAGCTCCATTTGGGTTAGAGGGTTTCTACACATACTTTCTGAACCTAGAGAAAAAGATGGCTTTAATTCTGCTTAGTACGCCTTCACAGAATGCAGATTTTTTTCAGCCCTTGTTAGCCTCAGAAACAACTTCTGGGCAGGCCATAGTTTTTCTGATTCACCTTTGTTGTTCTGACTTGGAGACAGAGTTCTTCTCCATGTTCTGTTCCTTTATCCAATTATAAAAGTAAACATGCCCTGAGACATATGTTTATCATCTCCTCTTTCTATCAGAAACTTGATAGCTAGGATTATGCAAAGTGCTTGATTTACTTGATTAAGTAAATAATTCATTTAGTTTTTCATTTTTGCATGAATGCATGGATATGTGCATTTATCCTTTTAATAAATGTTTATTAAGTACTTTTTTTGCTAACTTAAGTATATTGTGAATAAAGGTATGATTCCCAGTCTCACAGAGCTTAATGGATTTTAGAGCAGAGTGAGAAGACATATTAAAAATACATATCACAGTATACATGGAATAGCATATTGTGATGAATGCTGTGAAAGGTAAGTGATGAGAGTGGTGTGAAGAATGAGAAGGAACCAGGCTGGTAAGAGGAAAAAGTAAAGCATTTGAGACAGGAGACAGCATCTGAAAAGGAAATCTATGGTTATAGGCTGAAAGGAAGGCAGGTTCACTAATAGAGTGACTAAAGGCAAGAACAGCAGAAGAGTTTAGTGTGGCAGTCAATGGTCTGCCTTAGCAGGCTCTTGTGGGTCAGTGGAATAGTTTCCATTCTGTTTTCAACATAGAGAGAAATAATTAAAAAGAAAGAGATATAATTTTTTAAAAAGATTTTATTAATTTTCGAGAGAAGGGCAGGGAAGGAGGAAAAAGGGAGAGAAACATCAATGTATAGTTGCCTTTCACCTGCCTCCAGCTACAGACCTGGCTGGAGACCTGGCTTACAACCTTGTTATGTGCCCTGGCTGGGGAATCAAACCAGTGACCTTTGGATTCACAGTGGCCTTATCCATTGTGCCACCAGCCAGGGCTCTAGGTGATATAATTTAATGTATTCTTTAAAAAGAAGTCTTTAGGTGAAAAAATAGTTGGAGGGGGACAGAAATTATATAGATTTCAGTGATTCACCAACTAGCAATTCAGTTAAGAGAGAATCAGGTTGGTAGGGAAGTGAAGAAAAGTGGAAAGCTTTCAGATGTATCTATAAGTTAAGATTGGTGCATAAATGAGTGATAAATGAGTTGGAGGATGAAAAGTTGCCCAGTGTGCTTCCTTTGGTGTACTTGTCATTCTTAAGGACAGACAAAGCCATGGAATGATGAGTGGTGTGCTACATTGGTCAAATGTCTGGCGACAGCATGGTGACCTGGGAAGGCAGCTCTGGTATGGGAAGCAAGAGGCCCTGTGGGCTCAGTTTTACAAAGGTACTATGAAATCCTTCAGTGCCCGGCAAAGGCCTAAGACTGGAGTAATGGAAGGTGAGGTGAAAAAACTAATAGGGAATCATACTGGGTCAGACTTTGTAAATTACAATGAGGGCTTTGGATTTCACTAGAAGTAAGATGGGAAGCAATTGAAGGGTTTTGTGCAGAAAATAGGTATGCTCGTATAACATGTTAGTAGAACCACTCTGTGTGGAAGTCAAATTGCAGGAGAGCAAGGTCAGGTTTAGGGAGACAGATTGGAAGAAAAATGCAGCAATCATGCAAACAGGTGATGGTAATTTGCACCAAGATGTTGGTTTTGGTGGTAGAAGGCATATATGCACTGTCCCCATTCTGTATGTCTGTATCCCACTATTTCAGGCCCTTGTGAACATATGCTATGATAAAGTTACTGAGTGACAGTTTTAGACAAATATTCTAATTCAGTGACTATGGGTCAGGAAGCATTCTGGCCATGTGTTCACTCTCATAGTTTTGCCCCATAGATCTTATTAATTGTTGGATTTTTGTAATATCACAAGATAGTTACATTGACATTTGGTCATACCTTACTATGTATAGGACTCCAGTGTATAGATGCCCTTTCCATTGCAAATTAATTAGTGACATTATTGAGTGAGGTTGAGTTAGGTACATGGTAGTGGTGGGAACATCTGTGTTGTCCCATGTTTCATAGATATGGATGATACCTTTGAGAGGCCATCTATCTATAATAATCCTAGTCCACAACCCAGCACCTGCATTTGAAATGCTATTTTTGAATTAAGTATGCAGTTATATTCTTGAATTTATAAAATATTTCTATATTTTTGAAAAAAAATGCTCCTCAAAAGAATAGTGCATATAGTTGTATTTGTTAATCTTGGTCTTTAGTTACAAAGCTTAAGAATGTTAAAGTAATACTTTTATGATTTTCAAGAAAATACATGGTTTAATATATATTTATATATATATTTTACTATAACATTTACTGCATCATTATAAGTAAATGCATATAAGCTCCATTTGATATAAAATGTTTTAGATATAGGATTATAAGTTTTATACTTATTTCTAGTCTTTCTTCCTAGTTCACTCTCATTATAAACTCAATCTAAGACCAAATATATTACTCTCAACAACCTCAATAAATTTTGCACATTTAAGGAACAGTAACAACTGTTCTACCTAATATATCTCATAACCCAGTATTAAAATGTATATGTGTATCATCACTGTGTATCATTTTTTGAGGGTGGGTGACAAAAGTAATATACATTCTTTATAAAATTATTGAACTAGTAATTGAAAAAGGAAAAAAAAGCCATAATTCCAAATCCAGTGATAAACATTGTTAAATTTTGCATAAATTTCTCTGGGTGTTTTTCTTATGCACATATTAACATAACTTTACATATAGGCATAGTTAAATATTTTTAAACAAGATTTATATTTTTATTTATCATGGTAAATTTTACATGACATAAAATTAACCATTTGAGGTAAGCAATTTCAATGTATTTAGTACATTCACAGTGTTACAAAAAACACTTCCATCTAGTTTTAAGATTCCAGAGTTTCTATCTCAGAAGTATTCATTAAGCTCGTTCTTCCCAATTACCTATCCCCCGAGGCCCCAGCAATTACTAATATGCATTCTAATATGGGTTTACTTATTTTAAATAGTTTATATCAATAGACTCATATAATGCCCACTCTGTGTCTGGCTTCTTTCATTCAGCATAATGTGTGAAAGGTTAATCCTCAGTATGGCAAGTGTATCAGTATTTCATTCCTTTTGAAGGGCAAATTAATACTCCATTACATGGATATGCATAATTATTTATCCATTCACATCTTTGTTTAGTACAATTTTATTTCTTTAGGGCATGTAACTAGGCTTGGAATTCCTGGACCATATGTTTAACTTAATATATATATATTTTTTTTTTATTAAATATTTTATTATTTTTAGAGAAAGGGGTAGGGAGAGAGGCAGAGCAGGAGAGAGAAATCAATGTATGGTTGCCTTTCACTTGCCTCCAGCTATGGATCTGGCTGGAGACCTGGCTTGCAACCTGATTATGTGCCCTGGCTGGGGAATCAAACCAGCAACCTTTGGGTCCGCAGACTGATGCCTTATCCACTGTGCCACCAGCCAGGGCCTCATATGTTTAACTTTTTAAAAATAACATTACTTATTTGCTTTTATTTATATATTTTTAAATACATAATTTATTGATTTTGCTATTACGGTTGTCCCAATTTTTCCTCTTTGCCCCCTTCCATGTGGTGCCCTCCATTCCCTCAGGCAATGACCCCCTTAAGTTATGTCAATGTGTCATACATTTAAGTTCTTTGGCTTTTCCGTTTCCTCTATTTTTTTTTTAACATCCTCCTGTCCATTCTGTAACCACCAATGTGGACTTTTCATTTTTTTCACAGCCAGATAATTCACCATTTAATTACTGCCTTCTAACTGTCAGCCTCTCAGATCATAGTAAGATAAAGTTTTCTTTTCATTATTTCAAAATGCTTATGTTAATTCATTTGTTAAAAAATTACTTTTAAAAGTAATATCAATTTCAATATTACCAAACATGCAAAAATACATTTATACACATATATATTTTTATCAATATTATACCAGAAAAAAATATTACTCCCTTGACAGTGACTAATAACATGATTTAATTAATTGCCTTCAAAAATTTCTATTAGAAATATTTTGGTCTAATTTCTTTCATTTCTTGTCCCTAAAAAAATGTCTCATATTTATCCTTCCCAGGTTCTACTTCCACTTGCTTGATTATAGGCAGACTTCCCCTGAGCTAAATAAAATAAAACTTAAAAATAAATAAACTTTTTATTCCCAAAAGATTTAGTCTCCTTCTTTAAATTTGCAGTGTTCAATATGGTAGCCACTTAAAATGTAGCTAGTTCAAATTTTGATACACTATAAAGTACACACCGGATTTTGAAGAGTTAATACAAAAAGTTTAAAATATGTCAATATCTTATAAAATTATGTGTTTAATTTTTTGATGAACAAGAGTAGATTATTTTATACATATAGTTGTGCCATAGACTTTTACCAATTTAATGTATATTAAAGCTCTTTAGGGACCATTCTGTGCTTACTTAAAAGTCTTCAGTTTTGGCCACAAGTATGTATAGTTTTTATCATGATTACACAAGGGGAAAATTTTGCTCTCTAGATTTTTGTAAGCTTGGGTAGCAGAGTAGATTACATGGAACTTCACTGATATGTGTCACAGAAAAAATCTTTAAAGCAATCATTCAAAGAAATATGACTTACACATTTAAATAGACAGCAGAAGAAAAGCTGTTAAATGTCATTTCATAAATTTGTCAATTTTCAAGTATCGACTTAAAAGAATGAATATCAAGTTTTTTGACAGCTACAACCTTTTATTTCTCCTTTAAAAAAGCAATGTATCCAAGGTTATAACACTGTATAAAAATAAAAGTTTTTCAGACAGATAAAAAGTCAGTTGAAAAAACTCCACCTTGTCCCCTCGATTACCATATTAAAGCACTACTGTAAACCAAGTCAAAGAATTATAGCATTGTATATATTTTTATGAAAAAATCTTAACAAAATTTACTCAGTTAAATCATCCAAACATTATTCATTAAGTTTCAGCTCTGTGCCAGATACTTTTCTAGACATTTGAGGTATATCAGTGATCAAAAGAGACTAGCATCATTTCCCTCAGAGACTGCATTTAACATTTTTACATCTTCCATTCTTTACAGTATATGACTCTATTATTATAATAATGAATATTGCTACATGCTGAAGATAGGGAGTTGGAATTTTCCTAGAATTTAATTTTCTTCACTAATGCAAAAATTTAACCTAACAACAAATATATAACCTAAGAATCATCCAACTTTTTGCCTCACTTGAGAGACCAGCAGGAAATCTGAATGATTCACATAAAGGACAATTATATAATGTGATTCATATCTAGTTGTCCATTATTTTTCAAAACCTTTAGTGTTTGTTTTCTTAGAGAATGGTTGGCAGTTCTTTATGTCAGTTTCTCTCTTTTTTGGTTCATCCCTCGACTGCATTTCCTTGCCTTCCCTGCAGTGGTTTTGCTGCATGACTCTGTGAGCAACTGAAACTTTGGTAAAGGTGATGTGCATCAGTTCAAGCGACAGCTCAGGTCCATCTTCCCTGGGAGTTCTTCTCTGTTCTCTCCCATCATACTGTCTTGATGCAAGTGTGCACAGTAACCTTGGAAGTCAGATGTTGAATATGGTGAAACCAAAGCATAGAAGGTGCTGGTTTTACCCTTGGAAGAGAACCATCTTCTTATCAGAAAAAAAAAAGAGACATTTTGGATTTTTTTATTGAGACATTTCGTGAATTAGAGAGCTAGATATGTTAACTATTATACTTACCCCTCTAAATAGCAAAGAGGTTGGGAAGAAAATCTATTTAACAGTTGTGAATCAAATATAAAGAAAGGGTTGGTTTCTCAAAAAATCTTTTTTTTTCTTTTTTCTTTTTTCTTTGAAATATACATCTATAGGAAGCAAACTTATTTAACTTGATCCCTCAGAGTAAAAGCTTAAAAAGAGCCAGGGGAATTTAAAATTTTACTTTTACTTACTTTTAGTATTTTTTTCAGTTCTTTTAAATTGAACCAAACTCCATTGAAGGGTGAAAATGAAGACACAATGAATAGAAAATGAAGCACATAAATTTTCCCCAATTGTACAAAACTTCATCATGAATATTTCAGGGAATAGAACATTCACCGTAGTGAATGAAACTAAGAATTAGGTTATGATTTGAAGCCATTGGCAAGAGATGTAGGAAGTCTTAAACAATATACTAATTTAAAAGAGAAGCAATGGGATTATGAGCTTTTAATAAAATTTTAGTGACAAATAGGATGTGAGGCAATAGAAAGTTAAGAACTATGTAGCAAATTGAATTAGTTATATTTTTGGGACTGGATCATATTCAGAAGAGAGAAACCCTGAAAAATGTAAGGAAGCAATTGATAAAAATAGGTTGGTGGAATTTATTCACAACAACAACAAAAAAATCCAGGGCATTTTTCTTTTTTTTTTTTTTTTCCTTTAAGATTGTATTATTTTCAGAGAGAAGGTCAGGGAGGGAGGAAGAAAGGGAGAGATGCATCAATGTATGGTTTGCCTTTCACCTGCCTCCAGCTACAGATCTGGCTGGAGACCTGGCTTGCAACCTGGTTATGTGCCCTGATTGGGGAATCCAACCAGCAAAATCAGGTTTGCAGGCCGGTGGTGCCAATCCACTGTGCCACACCAGCCAGGGACCCAGGGCATTTTTTTATTACTGGCTTGATTCTTGGTTAAAGGGGCATTGCATTTGTTATTGAAAGTGTCTGAAAGGGTAGCATATGGATGGATATTGATACATATAAATATAAATGTTTTTCAAAGGAAAGTGAATTAGATTTCAGGAGCTGAGAGCTCAAAAGCTTGGTGTTGATTTATGTTAGCACTTTAGGATGAATTATTAAACAAATGGTTTGAGTTTACTTAGAAAAGGAAGTACTAACCATTAGCTAACATCTTGAGTAAGTTCAAACCTTGCCAAATTAACTGGATCTTCTTTTTTAAAGGGTAATTAGGCTGACAGATGTAGTAATGTGCAGAATCTTTACACATCTTAATGTAAAGCAGACATCTCATAAATATTGTTTATAGACAAAGTATATGCTATGAAATGTTATTCTTAACTGAATTTTGGTTAATTGATAAGTGGATGTAGAGACAGCTAGTGTAAAGCTAATTAAACTTTTTTTAAAACTTAAACTCACTTAACCAGTAAAAACATTTCCTAATTATCTCACATTAATAGAAAAATAATATTTAGTTTATAAGAGGACATGACTGTATAACCATGATTTAATATTACAAAATGTTCTCTTCTAAACTTAACAATTATATATTAATAGTATGTTGCAATCCATTTAAGTGGCGAAATGCACAAGTGAAGTTCTACTGTGGAAGTTAAATTGGTAGAATTCTATACATACCAACATCAGCAATAAGATAATATATTATTAACAAATAAGCCATGATATATTCATGTCTTATTTCTAATTGGAAAATAATAGGCTAAAGTATGCATAAGCTTCCACTACACATTGTAGAAATACCAAAAATCCCATCCAGTAATATAATAATAATGAAGCAAAATTAACACTAATTTAATGTGAGGAAGAAAGAATTACCATAGCAAATGAAAATGCTGATGATGAACAACTCAAGACAATAGTAATAATACATAGTTAACTGTGTTCTTTTTGAGCATACCAGGGTTTTTATATATCTACACATGAATGGATCTGGTTATCTATTACTGTTAACAAATCACCTCAAACTTACTGATAGAAAACAATGATCCTTTTATTATTCTCATGGAGTTGGTGCTAGGACTTTGTATAGGGCCTGTATTAGATTTCCTAAGGTTGCTGTAACCAGTTACCACAAACTTGGTCACATAAAACAACACAAGTTATTTTCTTGCACTTTGGGGAGCCACAAGTCCAAAATCAAGGTGTCTACTGTGTGGTGGTCACCAAGGAAACTTCTAGAATAGATTCTGTACATTACTTCAGTTTCCAAATGAAAAATTGAGAGTTGAAAAGGAATAGTAACATTGAAAATTTTAGTAGATGCATTTGTTACGCATGGAAACATCAAGGCCTAAGCAGAAATAGGAGTTTGCCACAAAGAAAATACAAGTTTATTTAAGGAAATGGTGCCAAACCTGAGGTCACAGGAGAGCCATCGTCTGGCTCCCCAGTCGCTTCTAAGGAACAGGTTCCATAAGGGAAAATCATTAATCATAGTGACTAAGGGAGTTAGGGCTATTATCTCTTTAATTGGTTGCTGCAAGGGTAGGAGGCAGCTCATCATTGCATCTGGTCCTGATACCAGCAATGGCATCACTTTGTCTGGCTTTTTGAGGGTGTGGTCAGTGCGGTGGTTCTGCTTTCTGAAACCTCACTGAGGCTTCGATGGTATCTTTAGTTTGGCCCGAAACTCTGTGTCTTTGGTTAACAGACCTGGAGCTTTGTTTCTAAGATTTTTTTGATGTTGACCAGAACTCCATTGTCTTAAGGGCATAATTATTAAGGGAGTGGATACATGGGAATCATTGTTTTGGGTGAGGCCAGTTTGAATCTAAAGAAAAGAAAAGGAAAGGTCATTTTATTGAAATGAATTTTCTGCACACAGACTCAACATTAAATATAAGCTGGCAGACAAAAGAATAATTAGCCTTGAAGATAGAAATTATCTGGTCTAAAGAACAGAGAGAAATAAAAAGACATAAAAATGAACAGAACTTACATTCAGATGACATGTGGGGCGATGTTCAGGTCTCATCTTTCTTAAAGAGACTTCCAGCAGAATAAAAAGTGAAAGGAACAGAAAAATATATTTGAAATAGTGGTTTCAGTGGTTCAAAATTTAATGAAAATCATTAAATTATAGATATAAGAAGCAAAATTAATCCTGAGTAGCATAAATATTAACATAACATTGTATTATCTTCTATATATTAACATATTCCTTATGTTGTAAGTGCTTCTCTGATCTGAATTTGACTTGGATTTGCCATTGAGCCTCATTGTGACCCTATTTTTCTGAGTTACTTTTTTTAAACCTCATACCATGGTGATACCTTTGGACTTTTATTTAAATCTCATACTATCATTGGTAAAATCCTGGTTCTTCTTGTCAATGCTGTGCAGAATTATAGATCAGGGAGCCTATTAAGCATTCCTGTAAAGTTTATGAGTGAATGAGAGAGCAGAAGCAACAGTGTCCAAAGGCTGGGGTGGCAGGCTCACCCGAGGGTGGCCGGAGGACCAAGAGCCACCAGAGTGTGGGTCCTGAGGACATATATAGTTGGGGGGATGAGGGTGAAGAAGTTACATTTTGATTGTCGGATGAAGGTGGTGCCAGCTTATTTGGGGGCAGGGGCATGACTACTCTTAGCCATGTGTGAGGGGTTGGTTAGCCTGAATCCTATTTTGCTGCAGACTCCATTTGCTCATTAACTGCACACCCCCATCATGCATGCACAATCAGTTGTTTTTATGGGCTTTTTCACTGTAGACCCTATCCTGCCTTTCTGGCCTTAGGATGAAAGCAGTTTTAAAGGCTTTCCTTTCCAAATAGTGGAAGGGATACTTAGAATTTCATAGATTGCCCTCCTCCTGTGTTTAGCAGGGTGTTTTCCTGTGATATTGGAACACCTGGCGATATTGCCAGATCAGGCCCAGGACCGCTGAGTGAGTGGGTGAGATCCGTCTCCCTCTGCTCCTAGCTTCCTCTATTAAGTTCCTTGCTGGTTGTAATGGTGAGGGTCCCACCTTTGTTTCCCTTCTGCTACTCATTCCACCATAACAATACCATGATGATACCTTTGGTCTTTACTTGCAATAAAATTATTACTTGCCTATTAAGTTTTTTTCTTTGGTGGTGGTTCTCAATTGCTTATGGCAGGTTTTGGCCAACTTTTTCTGTAAAGTGCCTAAGAGTAAATACTATTAGCTTTGTAGGCTGAATAGTCTCTGTCATAACTACACAACCCTGCCCTGTTAGTGTGAAAGCCACCATAGAAGCACATACACTAATGAGTATGGCTTATTTCCACAAAACATTATTCCAAAGGTAAGGAGTGGGCTAGATTTGGTGTGCACGCTGTAGTTGCCAAGGCCCCATTTGGGACAAAGGAAGATGTAGCACTCAGGCCATAAAAAGTAGGACATTTTAGCCCTGAAATGACATGCCTTTATTAGAAAAAGATTATGAGCAACATAGTTTTGAAAATGCTTATGTTATGTTTTTGTATTTTTAGAAAAAACATACTTTAAAGGAAAAGATCAAATTTGAGAAACAGTGACCAAGAAGATCTCTATTACTGAATAAAGCTTAACTACAACACAAGCTAAACTTCTTTTTAAATAATTTTTTTAAAAAATATTTTATTCATTATTTTTAGAGAGAAGGGCAGGGAGGGAGGAAGAAAGGGAAAGAACCAATCAAGGTATTGTTGCCTTTTACCTACCTCCAGCTAAGGCTGGAGACCTGGCTTGCAACCTGGTTATGTGCCCTGGCTAGGGAATCGAACCAGCCACCTTTGGGTTCGCAGGCAGGTGCCTATCCACTGAGCCACACCAGCCAGGGCTTAAATAATTTTTTATTAATAATTTGGGTGAAGTTACAAAAACCATCTGTCAAAATGGCAGAAAGCACAAAACAGTAAAAATAATATATATTTTTAAGATTTTATTTCATTATATTTTTAGAAAGAGGGGAAGGGAGAGAGACAAAGAGGGAGAGAGACATCAATGTATGGTTGCCTTTCACCTGCCTCCAGCCACAGACCTGACTGGAGACCTGGTTTGCAACCTGGTTATGTGCCCTGGCTGGGGAATCAAACCTGCGACCTTTGGGTTCGAAGGCTGGCACCTTATCCACTGTGCTACCAGCCAGTGCCTAAAAATATTTTAATATTTTAAAGAATGGTAATTTACAATAATAAAGCCATTAGAAAGCTCTCGTAGAAAACCATTTAAGGCAATGTAATATAGCATAATATAACATGAACTGAAAACAATTGCAGTCTTCATTGCATTATATTTATCATCCTTTTATAATAAATACTTGTCATGGCATAGTTAAACTGTCCTCTTCTTTGTCTCTTCTGAAAGCAAAAGGCAGACTTAATGTTTTCCTCTCACATAAGAAGTGGGAAGTTCCCCCTCGTACACTGTTGGTGGGAATGTAGGCTGGTGCGGCCACTGTGGAAAACAGTATGGGGTTTCCTTAAAAAACTAAAAATGGAACTGCCTTTTGATCCAGCAATTCCACTACTTGGACTATACCCAAAGAATCCTGAAACACCAATCCATAAGAACCTATGCACACCTATGTTCATAGTGGCACTATTTACAATAGCCAAGTGCTGGAAACAGCCTAGGTGCCCATCAGTGGATGATTGGATCAAAAAACTTTGGTACATTTACACAATGAAATTCTGTATAGCAGAAAGAAAGAAGGAACTCGTACCCTTTGTAACAACATGGATGGAACTGGAGAGTATTATGCTTAGTGAAATAAACCAGTCAGTGAAGGACAAATATCATTTGATCTCACCCATTATGGGACAATAATGAGGAAAATTAAGAACAAGCAAAACAGAATCAAGTATATGAATACAAGGAATAGGCCTTCAGTGGTCAGGGGGAAAGGGGTTAGGGGGAGGGGGGAGGCAGAGGCAAGAAAGGGGAGCAGCTTAGACAAGAACCTAGTATAAAGGAACCATGGACATGGACAACAGGTGGGATTGACTTTGGGGGGAATGGGTGGGAGGGAAGGGGGACAGAGAGGAGCAAAAAGGGGATGGATGTAATACAACAACAATAAAATTAAAAAAAAAAAAAAAGAAGAAGTGGGAAGTTCCCTTCAAATGGGAAATACTTCTTCCCTTGCAATTTGGCACTAACTGTGACATTCAAACTGTGAATATTCATTGAGCCCATTGTTATGTTGAGGTATTTTGCTAAACATACTAATTGCGTCTCTTCTTTTACCCTTAGTTGTGGCTTTTCTCTGCCTCTAATATGGATAAACCTGTTGATTGCCTATACTTTCTATTACTGAGATGAAAAGTTTTCAGTTTATATATGCCAAGATAGGGAGTTTGGAATATTTTGATTTGCCCTTGGGAAACCATGCACACAGAAGCCATTTGTATATATCTTATAACTTTAACTTCCTACAAGGCAATACTTATATCATTAAACTTATAGGAATAAAAATTCATTACACATGGATAGCTCAATAAATATTTTATGATTTATCAATTTTAGCCTGATGTAGAAATAGATGGGTTGTATAAAATCGTCCAACCCTTCTAGGGAGTTACATTAGAGAGAAATCACCACTGGACTGGTAACTTGTACAAACCACAGCCAGGGATATGATGCAGCAATGGCCACTTTAAAGAGAACTGTTAATAAATAGACTGCTTATGAGACTGGGAATTTTCGTAAATAATCCTGGGGCTGACTCAGAAATTGTACTGAGCAATCTGTGTCCTGTTGTCTCGACTCTTAACGCCAAACGTTGGGCACAGGCTTTGTGCTCAGTCATGCCTGGGTTTCTACTCTATTCAAGCCACTTAAATTAAGTGATAATAGATAAGTCAGGTAATTTATCTTGCCCCAGTTTCCTCACTGATAAAATAAAAACAATAATACCTACTTCACAAGATTGTGGTGAGGATTAAATAAGGTAATTTAGGTTACACATAAGCAAATTATCTGGCCCATAGTAGATGCTCAGCAAATGAACAGTTCTTTTTCTTCCTTCCCAACTGACTCTGGAATATTTATTTCACTCTGGCTTATTGTTTACCCATAATATTACTGCTTAAATAAGCTCCATTTCTAACATATGTTTTTTGATTTTTGACCATATTCTAACTTCCAGAATTCACCTGTACTTTTTTTTTCTTTTCCTTTTCAGCTTTGGGCACTCAGTTTCATATCTATCAGTTTCTCACATCTCACATACTCCTCTTAGGAACAGAGAAAACATAAACATTAACACAAACAGAATAAAATCAGATCTGTTTTTGATAGAAAAATACTTTTTAATCACTTGAGTATCTGATGAAATCTGCTTTCCACAAGTATAAATATTTTTACAAGACTTATGACAGCTTCATAAAAGTTTGAGTATATATATATATATTTTGCAAGAATGTTTTGTTGATCAGGGAATATGAATATGAACTGAATGTGTTGCAGTATGTTTACAATTGGTTGTTATATCTCTACATTTTTCTGTTGCAGAAGAGCAGTAATGACATAGCCAGGAACAGCTTGTCAATATGTGAAACTTGGATTTAATATAAATAAATATCCTAGTTTGCGTAGCTATGTAAGCATTGTAACCTAGAGTTATGGTTTTGTAGATTTGAATTCTGCTTTAGAGAAATATTATATTTTATAAATGAATAAATGTGTAACACATTCAGTAAAATATCTAGTTAAGGAAGTTGAAGAAGGTATTTACAAAGTGCAATAAACATTTATTGGGTAAGCCCATACCGTTATTCTTGGTTTTCATTGATTTCATGCATAGGCAAAGATTTTCTGGATTGAGAGATTGCTAATTCTTGTAGGTATTGCTGTATTTATTCTAAACACAAATATTATATATAGCCTCAAAAATTTAAGAATATTAAGCCTTTAAATGTAACGTATATCTGAAATCGGAGAAAAAGTTTAGTGAATCAAATAATGCCTATATTTCTGTATGGTACATGTTCATATGATACTGTAGGAAATGAAATATATCTATGTTTTTTTAGTAAGACGTATTTACCAAAGAACATCATAATAAAGATATTTCACTGTTTAGAATTTACCTTATTTGGAAGTTGAACATTAGTGAAGAACTTCCAGTATAAAATCAATAAAAGTATTATACTTTATTGATTTTATCACTTTATTGCTTTGCTCAAACATTCATAATTCATATATTACTGCTAAACTTTTATATTTACCATAAATGCATTAGTACAATTAGTCTGACAGTGTCATGTGATTACTCAAAAGTTGCAGTTATTATGGGATAAAAATACCAGAATAAATTACTCAGTTATCAGTTAATAATTAGTCTGGAGTTAGCCAGAGAGTTCTGGTGTCAACTAGACTTTCTCATGCATCTCTACCACATGGGAACACTTGGAGTGAGAAAGCCTCAACCCCATGACTTATTCCTGCCACCTAGCTCAAAAACTTAAGTTATTTCTGATGTGTTTCTTTTGACATGAAATGAACTACATGAAACAACAAACCAAATGAAACAAAAAATAAAATTAAAACCTTTAAACTTCTACAAAAAAGTGGATCAAGTATTTTCAGGGGTTTACACATAACACACATTTTGCATACCTACACTTCAGGATTAAAATTTCTAACATGAAATTAAGATATATACCAAACTTCAGAATTTGAAAATTTTAGGTAAGTGCTCATATATAATGAGTAATCTTTGAGTTGCAACAACTTGTTATTAATCTTTGGGGTTTGATGAGGAAGTAGAGCTAATTAAGTACCTGCTAGTCTTTATAAAAGTACATTTTACTGCCTTTTACCACCACATCTCTTCTCTTAGTTGTAAATCAGCTTCTCAGTGCCTTCTCTTTCTGTTCCTCATTTATTTACAAAGAATTTTGATTGTTTACCTTTCTGAAGATTTATTTAGAATAAATGGTGAGTGAAAAAGATAACTGTTTTGAGGGGATAATTGGTCTCTCAGGACTTTTAGACTAAGTAAGCTGTGTGTTTGCAGGTGAAAGAAATGAATTCGAAGAGTGAGGGTTTGCAAGAGAAAGAGTATGATTGTTAATGAGCTCACAGGAAACATAGGTGGTCCTTGCAAAGCAGGACAGGCGTGTTCGTCTCTGAGAGAAAGGGGGTAGAATAACTATAGACTGAAGAACAAACTTTCCAAGAGAGCAGAGTGGGATAAAGAAGGACACACAGCATTGCAGTGAAAAACATTTTTCTTTCTCAGGCTTCTTAGTGTTACGGGAACAGACTCAGGCGGAACTCCGAGATGAGTGAAAAAGTAGGCACTTTATTACGCGCGCGGACCCAGAGGAGTCAGTCTCCAAATTCTGGGCCCCGAGTAAGGGTCTCCCCTCCTTATATACTTTTGGGGAGTGGGCATAGGCGGGGACAAACGGGGAACAAAGGATAGGGACCTAGCGCGGGAAAACA